>JAVSCE010006003.1:0-158265 GCA_032199065.1 Smutsia gigantea | reverse complement strand
GGACTGCGCCAAGCTGAACGCCGAGACCTCCCAAGCAGCCCTTCTCGCCGGTGCGGCCAGCTCGGGTCTGCAAACCCAGGGGTCGCTGCGTGGGTCCAGCCCACAACAGCATTGTCAAGCTGGGGGCAAGGCGGCGGCACCCAAAGGATGGGAACAGGACTGTCTGGAGACGCCCCTGGATCTCAAGGAGGACGCCTCCTGCCCCACGTGCTCCTCTTCCTCTGACTCGGAACCCGAAGGCTTTTTCTTAGGCCAGCGCTTTCCTGGGCCCTGGCCGATCCCCGGAAGCCTCCAAGCTGGGGAGAGCGACACCTCCAGGAAGCACTGTACCATTTGCTAGTGGCGCAGTCTAGAGGTGGGGACTGTGTGTGGGGGGTGATCTGTAAGGCGGTAGGGCGAGACACTCCTTCCCCTATAAAAATCCTACACTGAACGCAGTCAGGGACACCACTGGGACAGGCGTCGAGATGACTGCTTCCTCTTAAGCCGGCGCATTCAATGGCTCTTGACCGGTACTTTATTGGTGAACCCCATTCCCCAAATCTACGCACCCCCTGATGAACAAGCTCCTACCCCCAACTTCACAGGCTCGAGACAGCCCCATTCCCATCATCCTCCTTCTGAGGCAATAACGAGGTCACTCAGAGCCCACGTGTGACGGTGACCGGCTTGGCGAGCCGAAGGCTTGGAGGGAGCTGGAGGTGGAACCCCACCTGGGGCCTAAAGAGCTCCCCTGGCAGAGCTCGGGGAGCGAGTTCTCCCTCTTCCGGACATCACACCCCACGTTAGCCACGGCTCCCTCTGTCGGCCAGCAGCCTGCGGAACTGCGAGGCCGGAAGTTGCGTGATCCGCCTGCGCCGACAGGGTGGGTCGTGCGAGGCCTTGAAGAACGAGGAGGTGCTGTTATGGCTTCTAGTGGGGTCGGTGTGAACGCTGCCGGTTCGGCAAATGAAGCTCCTGAAATTCCGGACAACGTAGGAGATTGGCTTCGAGGCGTCTATCGCTTCGCCACGGATAGGAATGATTTCCGGAGGTAACCGGGGCCCGGGAGCTTGGTCCCTCTCTTGCCCCCCACGCTCGTATTACACCTTACGTATTAACCTTTCTTGGCTGAGGCTGGCGCCTCTGAGTTTTTCACACTGTCAACATGAACTCTTAGCGGCTCTGCTTGTGTTTTCCTAAGCTTCTTGACTTGTAGAGTTTAGTGCGGCAAAACCAGTCTTTTCAGTCACCAGGTTATGACTAGATAATTTCACCCTGACCAGGGGGACCCGGGAAGAGGAGACGCCAACACAGAAACAGGCTTTTCGGCCCTGGACGAATGCTTAATTGGCCTTTGCATTTGATCCTGTTCTTAACTAGGCACCAGAAACATGGGTGCTGGGCAATCTACCGCGTAATGATCAACGCTCCTGCAGTTCTTGAAGTGTTTTTTTGGGGAGGTGGTTTTCCTCCCACTAGCTTTAGTTAAGACAAGTGACACAGTGACCACAGGGTTAATATAATACATTCTTTTTCTAGGAACTTGATCCTCAATTTGGGACTATTTGCTGCTGGAGTTTGGCTGGCCAGGAATTTGAGTGACATAGATCTCATGGCACCACAGCCAGGGGTGTAGCCAAAAAGGTAAGCACGTAACCACTGTTCTGCATCTAGGTGCTGGGAAAAGCAGTAAATTATATCGACTGTTCATAATATACAGGGAAGAGTCTTGAAATAAACCCCTTGCCTATTCCTAGTTAAATGTGTTTTGAGATGTTGCAAGGGATTTGAGTCTCACAAATTTCCCTCCAGTGAGTTTACATTTCTAACACTACCTGTGGTCCTGTCATCTGATTGCAGACACATGGAACCTGCCCAGTACTCGAACCTTCCAAAAAGAGCCTCCAATCTGTGACCATCACAAGATTTACCCTGATGGCAGCTGAAGTTTGATTCACAGGACACCTTCCCTTCCCTGCCTGATTTCCTTTTCTTTCCTGAGTCCACTCAGAGCCCCCTTCTCTGGTTAGCATTCAGGCTGAAGCTAAAGGGTTGTCTTCTATTCTATGAAGTTCTGTACATAGTTCCTAAATTTCTGTAGGGGGTCATCTTTGCTCTTGCCCTGAGGAATAACCCAGTGATATTTTAACAGATACTTGAAATAAAAACAGCACACAGACAGCTATTTTATTCTTTTAATAAGAAACCTCTTACAAAAACAAGGTGTAAAAAGTCAAGATTTACAAAAATGATAGAAACATGATTTATATTTCACTCAAGGAGATAGGAACAAGTCCCAAATGTGGATTGCAACAGAGGTGGTTTGTTTAATATTAAAAAAAAAAAGAAATGGAAAGTGTTGCCACTGTACATCGATGTTAACATAGGATGAAGCTTATTCTCGAGGAATTTCCTTTTTTGAGTTGGTGTTGCATAGCATTTTAGTGCTCCAGGTGGGTTTTCCAGGCACCGGGGTGGGGGGGGCTTTGTCGCTGTAATAGTGTGGGATTTGTTGGCAGAAAGTGGGCAGTGATGTGCAGGGGGAGAAAAGATGTGAATGAGCCTGGGCAGTGGGCACTAAAGTGCTTGAGGAAGCTGCTTCCTTCACAAGGAAATAGATGTTTTCTGACTATAAAATTCATGCTGGTGCCACTGCCAAGGAGTTTGGGGTTCTTTGGGAATGGAATATGTAAGGAACTGGCATAGAGTCAGAGGCTTAGAAAGATGTGGAGATAGACATTTCCCCTGACAATTTTTTTTTTCTACTTGATTCAACTCTAGAAGGCTTTTTAAAAAATAATGTTTCTCTGTCCTGTCTCCTATGGAACAGGCATGAGATTAAAGGACATGAATTGGAAAGGAGAATCAGTGGCATAATTGTTACAGGTGACAGATGTTGTCTCTAGCAATCTCTTCACTAAATAGGACAAAATAGTCCTTGAGCCTGCCAGCATAAATCCCTGTTAAGAAAGCTGTTGGGGAACTAGATTACTTATTTTTTATTTTTTTAAAGCACCATTCCCTTGCCAGTATTTATCAGGTAGGCCCCATCTATTCAGAGGAAGCTTGTATGAATTCAGGCCTGTAGCTGGCTTAACATGAAACCAGGAACCTCTACACTAGGATCATAGATGATCTGATAGGTTTATATCATACTGAGCATTAAGATGAGCAAGGGTCACAGAAATGAGAGCAAGGCTCAGGTTTGGTTTAAAGCATTACCCCCTGAAATGGTGATCAGGGAAGGAAACTTTTAACCCATAGCATAGATTCTAAGCCCCTTCAGACCTGCATCAGACACTGCTAAGACAAGATATACCAGTGCCTCCTGTTCTTCATAGGAATGAAACTTACATCCTTGAAGTCTGCTACCCAATCTACTCAAAATTGTGAACAGTTCTATTTGATAGAATTTCTCAAAGATGAAAATCAAAATCTGGCACAAATCAAGGCATGGCAGTTTTCAAAAGCATAATTCAAATTTTACACAAAATGTAATGTTTTACCTTCAAGTGATAATGTTTACTATTGTTTGGTTTATAAAACCATAATGCTGATAAGGTAAAGTTTCATTTTAAACTGGCTTAATTCCTCAAAGTGATAAGAATTTAGCAAATGGAGCTACCAAATCTACAATTTCCAAAATTTTTGATGAATAATCATTGTTTCTGTAAATGAACACACTTTCATTCTAACACAAAACATTCTCTCCCCAGGGGAAGTTAGTTTTATATCCCATTACATCGTTTCTAGTCCTGGTTAGTTAACACAGTATTACAAAAATCTCTTACACTACTTAGATTTTAATTGGAAACATGCCAACAAAAGTATGGAAAGAATCCACAAAAATGACCATTTGCCTCAGTGCTGTAGTGGCTGTGGTGTATTTAGAGCAATGGGTGGGTTGAATGAGTATACAGAGGTTAAAGTCAAAGCTCCAGACCAAAAGAATAGTTTTAAACATGGAAGATTAAAAACTCACAGTCGTATTTAGAAGGCGCTTTTGAGCTTTAGTGCTGACCTAAAAAAGAATCTGAGCCACCAGGGAGATGCATACTTACCTGGTGAAAAACTAAATGGCCATGGGGTTTTACTCCAAAGATACAACCTCCTCACTAAATTAGGCTAGGAATTAGGCTGAGGGACCTAATTATCAAATGTGCTTTGAGTGGTGAGCTTTTTAAACACCCTTTGGTGAAGTCTCATGAGCCCAGTGAAAACCTTAAGGTCTGAGTAAAAGGAACATGCTGTAAACAGCCCTGCAGGTAAGCGGACTGTGTCTTAACCCCTTCCACAGCCTCTTCACCCCATCCTAGTCAGCATGGACAAGCGTCTGGGGGAGCTGGGGCAGGTTCTTTGAGCCTTCTCTTTGCATATTACACAGTGCACTGGCTTTCCAGTGTGAATCTAAAGGTTTATGTGAATCTAAAGATTCACATACAGGGGATTGTGTTCTGCACTGCTTCCTGAAATTTTGTGCAAAAGAACTTCAGAACTAATGCAAGTATGACTTCAGGAGGAACCATTTTTGTTTGACTTCTACCCAGCATTTAAAAAAACTAAAAGACCTTTTCTGAATATTTGTGCTCTCCCAACCAGCTGGAAAAGCAACCCTTCCTCTCATAAGCTATAAGCCCAGATAGGGATATAGTATATGTTTAGGAAGCAGTAGCCCCCTCAGCTTGATTTGAAAAGGCCCAAGTTAACATCTGGAACATAAAAGAGGTGGTGAAAGAGAATGGGGTACATAGTCTGTCTTGAAAAGCAGCCCTTTGTTGAATAATCACAAATAGAAAGATTGTGGCCATTACAGTAAAATTTCAGAATCTGCTGGTAAGAATAATTTGCTTTCACACACGAGACATGAAATGCTTTAAAAAAGTGACACCAAATGTCCTTTACACTATACAGACCCATTTGCCCCTTGAAATGACAAGAAGGAATCCTTTCCCTTAATCTTTTCAATCCCATGCAAACCATAATTGGGTACAAGGCACCAAATTTTATGAATTGTATAAAATTAGTTCACAAAGCTTTATAAGTAAAACAAACTCCATTTCTCCCTCCCTGCCCACCCACATCCCACCCTCTGCACCCAACCAAGTTTTCATTCTGCACTACTGTTGACCTCTCTCAGGCTTATGCTGGGCCTTGGCTAGGGCCATGCCCCACTGCCAGCCAATCACCCCACTAGTTCTTACACTTGGCTGGAACTGTAAGCATAGCCAGAGTAGGGAACTCATACAATCAATGACTCTAGAAGCCTTGCCATTAAAAGCAAAAATAAACTCTGCTATTGAGTCCATAGGACACATTAACACTTCTACAGTTTCCAATTTTATTCACGACATTTTAAGAGACATCTGGAAATTCTTTACAGTGTGGCACTGCCCCCCTCAGCCTGACGGGCTGGATCAAAGCTGACAAGAGCTCTACCCACCATTTAATAAGAGCTTCAGTTCTTGGCTGTGAGGGCATTCTTAAATTGTTTTTATACTAGCATGGATGCTCATCTCAGAGGCAACCACAAGTATGAGGGTCAAGGTAGACTGAGGTAAAATCCTTTCTGAGGGCTGGGGTGCATGCATTGTGGCTGGCTACAGCAGAAGGTAAACACACCAGCCAACTACAAAGGGTTCCTGCAACGGGACCCTGTAACTGCTTGTGTGGGACAGAAGCAGGCCCGTAAGGTTCAGTTAGGAGATCTTGGGTTTGATTTGGCAGCATCCAGTCAACTTCTACCTGGTTCTTATTTTCCTCCCTTTAGAATCATTCAATTTAAAGTAAGATGCAACTAAGAAATTCACCTACTTCCAATATGTAAATAAATTAAAGGCAAAGGGACATTTCCCTCACAATAGCCATTGGCTTATGCGGCAGGGACTCTTTCCTTTAATAAAATTCTTCAGAAATACTAACCTCACAACAGTGTCTAGTGCTGCTGCCCCCGGGTACCTGAAGTGTCTATGGCCACAGGGTCACCTTCCAGAGTGTGCAGCTCAGCAAGGACTCTGATAGTGGTTTCAATTACAATTCTTTTTTTAAAATTTTATTTGATACAGGGGTGCTCAGCTAAGTTAAGTACTTACTTTACAAAGTCCTTAATCTGCTTAGTAATCCTTATACTATTTGGTATAAAACTATTTCTTAAAATTAAATTTGAAGATCTTTTAATTTTCTATTATATGCTTATTTTTCTTAAGTATTTCCCCCTGAATAGCCTGAGGGATGAAGTAGATGCTCTTTTAGTTCTCCATTTGTAAATTCTCTTTTTTTAGAATTATAAATATAGCATTCGATGAAAGATGAAGCATTTTCATTCCCTTTTTACTCTCCTTGGTTTTTTTGAGTTACTGGGCTTTTCTATTGAGACAAAAAGTTATCAATCATGCCAGCCTAAAAATGTTGATCTAGCAAGTGTAGACAGTATCAGAGCCTCTGGCAACATGGGCAGCTGTGACACTTTAAAACAGTGTCCAGGAGAGGGTGGGGCCTGGTCAAGCTTATACAAAGAAGCCTGCAGTAGACAATATAAACCAAACAGCATAAAAAATGCCATACGCTATTGCTTCCAAATAAAAGCTAAATATTACAGAAACCTCACAGTGTTGGAAAAAGCAAGTTTTATTTAAAATATAGTCACTCACCCTTCCTTACCAGGGTGAGCCATTTTCTGTCTGAATTTCCCACGTCTCAGTGCTGTCTGGCAGGTCTTATGGGAGAGTTCATCTTAAAAGAGGTCAACAGCAAATGCTACAAACAGATCTGCTTGGGAAACGTGGCTCATCAACATCACTAAAGCTATGACCCTCTTTTCCCAACTTCCCACCCATCCTCAAACTCCCTTCCACATCTACTCCCTTCAAGTGGTAACTGTACTTCTACCTGAATTGATATGTTAATAATGATATACTCAGTCAAAAGATGAGCATTCATAATGACAGGGTGAGGCAGGCTGCAGCAACCCTACAATGAGAGTTATGGTTTGCATTCACTTTTAATGGCAAAGTCTAAGCAAAGGATTAAGGAGGGAAGTTCAGTGGTGCCTGCTGGGAGGAGGGTTTCCATCTTGGCAATTTCATTCCACTTAGAAACTGACCCAGTTTAAAAAGAAAGATGTATTTTACTAGCACTGGAGTAAAGGACACGGGATTCTTGCTTTTTTCTATGATGTACTAAGTGTGAGTGGGCAAAGAAACCATAGGATTATCAGATTTGGGAGGAAACAGACCAAGGCCATCAGCAGTAAACTGTTTGGACATACAGAAGGCATATTCCTAAGTCCTAGGAACGCAAAAGCTCCCAAGCCTTGTGGCGGTCAAGAATGTTTTAACCCTCCAGGTGCTAGAAAGAAGTTGCAGGTTACGAAAAGCTGCACACTGCACCAAGGTAAGAAGGGTGACAGACATTCAGATAAACCTTGGACCACCAGCTATCCCTGCTCACCCTCGACTGAATTCTGAGAATGCCTCAGACAAGTGACCTAAAGACCAGTTCAAACCAGGCTATGTGCTTGCCCTAGACCTGAACCAGGTGTTTGCTAAATAACTGGGCTGAGCCAGGAGTGCCTTTAGGCTCAGCACACAACAGAGAACATGTCATGTACCAGTTAACTGCTTCCCCATCTGAACTGCTCCTTTAGAATGAAAGGACGTTCACGGCCATCTCAGAAGATGTGGAATCATTAAATGACAGCAGCAGCCAAGGAGGGTAAGGCAGGTGAAAAAGATCTCCCATTATGCATGGGGAAATTTGCTCTCTGAATCTCATTCCCCTCTTCAACTGCTCTTCCCTAAAAATGGAAGTCTGCAAGTTTTCAACCCTTGAGGGTTACTTCCTTTGTAGGAACAAATCCTTAGACTTCACCTCCTGCCTTGGAACCAATCCCATTCAGCAAGCTGCCAGCCCAGGGCCCCTCCTCACGTGCTCTGTCCAGGGCTGCTCACATCAGGAGGGCTCTTCTGGAGGTCTGCAAGGAGGTCCTGATTAGCAAGGGAATCATATAATGGAAAGAAAACATAGCCACCCTCCTGGCTGGATATGATCAATTTCCTCCCTCTTTCCTCCACCCAGATCCCTCTATATTCAGAAGCAACTGATGAAAGACTCTTCATAGAAGTTACTCCTTTTGATTTGTTTTATCAAAGGAGGGAATTTCAAAATCCATTCAAACAAAAATGACTACAAATTTTAAGATAGGACAGGAGTCAGCTGGCACTTCATGCTCTAGACCCAGTGAGGCAAACCTAGTAATCTGTTCCTGCAGTAAACCTTATCTCCTATAAGAGGAAAGAGATACAGACACCAATAGTTCAAAAAGCAAGCCAGTCCTTGATACGTGCCTCCCATTCAGAGGAAGGTCCGTGGTCTGCCCTTATCGTTGTTGCTGGACTGCACCTGAGCTTGGAGTTGGGTTTCTGTAATTCTTGCATTGCCCTGAACTGTTCTTTGAGTGTAAAAAAGGATGTAGGCTTGAGTTTTGCACACTTCTTCGACACTGCATACATTCAGCTTTGAGTCATTGCAGTGGACCCAAAAACCTAGAAAACCAAAGGAAAGAGAGAGAAAATAACTATCCAACTTATATTTCCAATCAGCAGGCAAAACCAGGAGATGAAAGAAAGGGACAGAGGAGTTCTGAATAGAGCCAACCCTTGATTTTTGGTGGTGGTGGAAGGGACAAGTGAATGAAACCAACAGACTTCCCTGTAACCACTAACTTAATAAACGCACTAAACCTCATCACAGTACTGCTTCCAATATCAACTAATTTTTGTCCTACTTTTATTCAGGTTTTTTTCATTTCCCATTAGGGAAATGTACAAGTACAAAGACAGCCAGGAGACGGGAGGCTAAGAGATGGAAAGAGGAGAAGGAGGAGAGGAGAAATATAAACAGAGGAGTGACAAAGGAAAATTTAGAAGGAATGAAAGGTGATTTGTTCACAGGCTCACTCCAGCTGACCCCAGGGCTGAGGGACTCAAGAATAGTACACTACTGAAGACACGGCTGCAGCCCACCTGCCTCAGTGCAGTAGCCAGGAGGCTCTGCTCTAGGGTATGAGGACTGAAAGCTCCCCATACTTCCCACAGTAAGGGAGGTAGGAAGGACATGGTAAGTGCTCAGTAAATGTCCTCAGCTGTATTATGAGCTGAGGCTTGTGAGATTCACACAGTATCTTCATGGGGTCACACAGGTCCTATAGTTCCTGCATAACCAAGAACGAAACTGAGGTCTGCAGCAGAAATATTAATAATAGTGATAACCTCTAACCTTAATTGAGCATTATGTGCTAGGCACCAGGCTAAGCACTTTCACATGTGTCAGTGCCTGTCAATTCTTAAGACAATTACATGTTGTTGCTTAGTGATATAACTAAGATTTGAACCCAACTTTATAATACTTTCCATTGAATTTTAATGAATGTAATATCCCCCATAGATGAAATAAAAGGAAAGCAGTGAAATGTGGACAAACCAACCCTTTTCCGTGTCCCCCACCCCACAGAGTAATGCGCACGCACCTCCCTCTGTGTTGTAGCAATAGGCTGTGTAGTGTCCTGAGCCAAACCCTTTCCCGTGATGCATGACCACTGCGGAGAGATCATAGGCAAAGGTTTCTTTGTCAAGAGAGGAGAGCATGTCCCTGCAGCAGTAAGGTTCCATGGTTAATACCTGGTCAAAGACGACATGGACCCCAATCTTCTCTCGATGATTACGGCCAGACCACCTAGAACATGAATATAAACTTCTTACTAATAAAAAATGGCATATGCTATCGGAGTTGGATAAAACAAGGAACTGAGAAAACTTCACATCAATAAAACAGTCATAATCAATGTCCACATGTATTTCCTGTGAATGTTCCATGATATACTGTGAAACTAGAGATCCCTAAATAAGCAATTCATGCAATAATCTTTCTGTAATTTACTACCTGCTCTACTTTTCATGGATTATCTCATACTTCATTCTGAAGATGACTTTATAAAAGCCCAAGTGAGGCTAGAAAAGTTTCAAGCACAGACACCGAGTGTAGGCTAGTGGATCACACAAGGCCATGAGAGTGGAAGCCCAGTTCTGGGTCCCAACATCAGCCTGCCTCACTGGGCATGATGCATTTAATCTCCACTGAAAGCAAAAGGGCCTCTAGGCAACAGGCTTTCCCTCCCAACACCAAAGACATGCACCGTCACCAAAGCCTTTGAAGCAACTACTACCCAGTTTACAGCCACCTGGGATGCCCCAGCACAAGCTCACCTGAATCTCTTAAGGTGCAGCCGGAGGACCTGAGGTAGTCTGTAGATCATTAACTGCTTTCTAGCTTCACTCAGAACAAGGGGTTTTGGATTGGATTTTCGTCGTTTGCCTATATGGTTTGGGAAGGTATAAGACAGATTGTGAGGACTCTCATTCTTTCCTATCTATGCAGAGACAATGACTTGCCACTCAATATGCAATCTCTGTATTTCTCAGTATTTGAATCTCAATTTCATTTGGGGCAATAATGTGACCCTCTGTAAGACTACATTTCCTAGCCTCACATGCCTGCATGGTGTGGTCATGGATATTCTGGCAGAGATGAGTGGAATGACTGTGTGGCATGGCTGCTTAAAGAAGGCCGACTGAGTTTTAAGGTGCATCCTTTGTCCCTCCCACAGTTTGCAGCTGCTCGAATTCCCCTTGGACCAGGAAGTAACCTTGAGGATGGAAGCCTTGAAGTAGGATAGTAAAGCTGAAAGATGGAAAGTTTGGGTCCCCAGTGACCATGCAGCCACTGAGCAGACTCTGAACGTCTTTCAGACTTCTTTCATATTACAGAAAAAACTTTACATCTTGTTTTAAGTCATTGTTATTTGAGTTGACTTATAACCAACCAAGCCTAATCCTGATGCATCCACCTTCAAGTTTTTGCATCAGCAACTTCCAAATTGGTATAGTTGAGGATGATATACTCCTGATATCAGGGATTTATTAATGGAATATAATGAAAGGAATATAATGAACATATGATTACTTCACAAGCAACAACATGTACATGAAGTAGATGTATATATTTGGGTTCTGTGTCTTTATATATGGGTTTATAACTTGAAGTATGATGCACATAATGTAACTTAAGCCTTTTCTTTTCATCAGGTAGGCCTAACTCTGTTTCCTGCTCATAGCTAGCTGTATGCTATTGGACAAATTATTCAGAATGCTGAACCTCAGTTTCCTCACCTGTAAAATGGGAATTAATGCATATATTTCAGGCTTAGGAAAAAGGTAAAAGGACACATTACTAGAGGACAGAGTTTTTAAATGTTTTTTTTTCCAGCATGGTTTGCTTGTGGTACATACAAATATTTAGAAAAGAAACTTTGCTGGTTTTATTTTTATGCTGTACCCAGTTTTTGATTCATGTTTCTTGGATATAAGCACACTGCTGGACCTGCAGGACAAGGCTAACAGGCTGACCAAATTCACCCAGTCCAAAGCAGAACCAGTACTGAGTAGCTTTTGTTTCTAAAGCTACTAAATTGTGGAGGAAATACATTTCTAAATTATAGCAAATAAACAATGGAAATAAGGTTTTCTTAATTTCCATCAGAAACCTTCTCAATAACCATTTACTGATGACTTCTGTTATTATATTAAATTGGTGAACGGATGTGAATATAAAATTAGGGGCCCACTGTGGTGCCCGCTAATTATCTTTGAGCTGTTCATATCCCTCCCAGTGTCTGAAGAGCTTGGCATCTGATTCCAAGTTGTCTGTACCACTCATGAAAGGTAGAAAATCACAGCTAGACATGATGTATCATGGAACTTTGTGACAACAGGATGTGGAACTGTTGCTTCTCATGATAGATAGCAGCAGAATGAGTGCGTCTGTGGGGAAGTCAGGGTCCTATGGCCAGGATCCTCACTGAACTTAAACCACCAGATGATGTAACTGGCCTGTCGCTAGGCTACCGCTTCCACACCTTTAGGCAATAAGCTATTATTGTGCTATATAGAGAGCTGGCCCAGTGCTCTGGGCGGAGGTAGAGACGCTAGTGCTCCACCTACCACCGGGAGAACAAGCCGGGTAATAAACCCTTTCACTCCAAAGAACGTTCTACTGTCAATTTCTTTGGTCACATTGAATCCATAGTGAACTTTCCCGGGGCTGAAACCCATTGGCAAGACAATTGGCGAAAGTCAGCAGGGTTCATTGTTGACCAAGGAAAAAGACAAGCTGCCCTTATTGGAGGGGTGCTTCAGCGGGCTGCCCCTGTGAATGAGGAAACAGTGGATCGTCCCCCAATGGGTATGTGGTCTGAGGTGGCTTGCCTCCTAGAGGACTGGGCCCCACCCCAGTGGAGGTGACACCTGAGGCAGTAGGGGTGGCCCTTGGTGTAGTAAGCAGATCCATTGAGAAGCAGAGTGCCCGTGAGGCAGCGGGGACTGTGGGTTGGCTGCTTCTCACAGTATTAAAAAAGTCTACAGAGGAGACCCAAGAAATGACAGCATGAGAACGTGAGCTGCAAACTTCCGTGGATTCCCTGAGGAGGGAAATGGCATTGATACAAGAGGCAGCACGAGAACACGAGCTGCAAACTTCTGTGGATTCCCTGAGGAAGGAGATGGCTTTGATGCGAGAGGAGGCGGCACCAGAACGTGAGCTGCAAACTTCCGTGGATTCCCTGAGGAGGGAAATAGCACTGATGCAAGAGGCAGCACAAGAACATGAGCTGCAAACTTCTGTGGATTCCCTGAGGAGAGAAATGGCATTGATGTGAGAGGAGCTGGCACGAGAATGCAAGCTGCACACTTATTACCTGAAGAAAGAGATGACATTGATACAAGAGCACCAGCAGCAAGGTGCCATTGGAGACGAGATGGCAGTGCTGCCAGGTGTTCTGAAGGAGGAAGAGGCCATCAAGGAAAAAGACGAACTCCTGAGGGAAGCACAGGTGGAGGTGGTACGAGAACATCAGCTGCGAAGCATTGAGCTGAAGGTAAGAGACCTTCTGAAGACTGAGGTAGTATTGCTGCGAGGTACACTAGAAAAGGTAAAGGTTGTAGCAGAGGAGGCACTCGGGGGAGGGGAGAGAAAGGTGCCATCAGCCCCAGAAATGGAGGAGCTGGGGAAAGACGAAGGGGTGATGCTGGAGGCACTGGTGCCTCCTGTACTGAAAGCACGCCCAGTGGTTGTAAAGAAAATAAAGACCCAGCAGCTGAAGGTTCCCCAAGGAGAGGAGCAGCCCCTCCCCAGGTCGTGGAGCACTCTATGTCCCGCCCCTATACTCAGGCTGAGCTGGTGCATTTGGGCTCCTGGTTTAGGCAGAAGCCCTCGGAGTCAATATCAGCTTGGCTCCTGCATCTGTGGGACTTAGGGGTGGATGGAATTGTTCTGTCGGGGTCAGAGATGGGAAAGCTGTCTTCCCTGACAGTACAGCCTGCCTTGAGGCAGCGATTACAAAATGCGCATCAGACCCCAGGGAGTCACTCCCTCCTCGATTGGCTTATGGGGCTGCACTTCATGCTGTGTGGCCAATCCAGGTGATCTACCATCCTCTCCTGTTAGATGGCAGACATATGCTGAACTCCAACAGGTGCTACGAGAGCTGGACATGAGAAATGCCATCTATAGTCCAGAGAATTATGACCCAGATGAAGAGATTTTCACTACTGGGATGAGAAATATTGTACTTCAAATGGCTCCTACATCCCTCTTTGGGTCTCTAGTGGCCATTCTTTCCCCTCACTTAGGGCATCCCATAAGTGAGGTGCCACATACAGTAGCAGACTAAGGAGAGGCTGAAGCAACGAGAATCCAGAAAGAAATAAGACCTGTTACTCACAAGAAGAATTTACAGGGCCCCATGATGGTTACGAGAACCCAGATGTGGGTTGATTTAATACGGGCAGGAGCAGATGGAAGGAAATTAGATGGGAAGTCAAATAGGATCTTACCAGAGCTATGCACAGCTGAAACCAGAGCAGCAGTTCCAGCCATTAAGACCAAAGAGGCAGAGGTCAGAGACAGAGCCACGATTCCGGCCTGTGTGTTTGCAAGACTTTCTGCTGGAAAGCGAGCCAACCTCACTTGAGCCCACACAGGAAGGTGATTGGGGAACACGGTTTGACTGAGGGGAAGGTCAAGGTATCTGCCCTGAGGGACCAGCGGGGGGACCAGAGGCCACATGTTGAAATAGCTATCCATTGGTCCCCAGTGAACATACAATGTGTCCTGGCTCTGGGGCTGAATGTTCACTGATTCATGGTAACCCTGAGCGGTTCCCCGGGACCCCCACTATCATAGATGGATACGGGGGGAAGGCTATCAGAGTGAAAAAAGCCCAAATCCCTTTGGGAATAGGGCATCTACCCCCAAAAGAGTATACCATGTATATATCTCCTATCCCTGAGTATATTTTGGGGATTGATATCCTGCAGGGTCTATGGCTGCAGACCACTGCAGGTGAGTTCAGACTGAGAGTACGTGTGGTGAAGGCAGTTCTGAGGGGACATGCTAGGTACCCACCCACAGCTTTGCCTGTACCTTAGCGGGGGACTAATACCAAACAATACAAACTGCCTGGGGGGCATAAAGAGATTGGAGAAACTCTCTAGGAGCTGGAAAAAGTGGGTATTAAAAAGCCCACCCATAGTCCATTCAACTCCCCAGTGTGGCTGGTAAAAAAGCCAGGTGGCTCCTGGTATATGACTGTGGATTACAGAGAACTGAATAAGGTCATATCCCCTATGCATGCTGCTGTCCCCTCTATCGCAGGCTTGATGGATACTCTCAGCCATGAACTAGGAACGTATCATTATGTGGTAAATCTTGCTAATGCCTTCTTTTCCATTAACATTGAGCAGGAAAGTCAGGAACAGTTTGCCTTCATGTGGGAAGGATGACAATGGACTTTCACCATCCTCCCACAGGGATACCTCCACAGCTCACCATCTGTCATGGACTTGTAGCCCAGGACTTGGCTACATGGGAGAAACTGCCAACGGTGCGGCTGTACCATTATATTGATGATGTCATGCTCACGTCCAATCCTCTTTCAGATCTAGAAGGTGCAGCACCTAGACTGCTGCAAAACTTACAGGAGAAAGGATGGGCTGTGAACAGCACCAAGGTTCAGGGAAACTGGTTTGTCTGTCAAATTCTTGGGGGTCATCTGGTTGGGTAAGACCAAAGTTATACCAGAAGTAGTTACAGATAAAGTCTAAGCCTTTCCTACCCCCACAACTGTAGCATTGCTACAGGAGTTTTTGGGTCTTCTAGGCTACTGGAGAGTTTATCCCACACTTGGCACAAATTCTGAAGCCCTTATACTGGTTGGTATGAAAGGGCGTCAGGTGGGACTGGGATGAGATATGTGCATCTGCATTTACTACAGCAAAACGGGCAGTCAAGGCCGTGCAGGCCTTGAGTGTGACAGATCCATCAAGGCCCTGTGATCTGGCGTTCATGTCACTGAAGACAGTTATGGCTGGGGTCTCTGGCAGCGGCTTGAACAAACTCGCCAACCCGTTGCATTCTGGTCACAACTCTGGAAAGGGGCAGAGGTACGATACACTTTGATAGAAAAACAACTGGCTGCCGTGTATCATGCCTTGCTGGCTACAGAACCCATCATTGGGATGGCCCCGATAAAGGTAATAACCACCTATCCCGTCTTGGGGTGGGTTCGAGACTGGACCCAAAAGCCAAGGAATGGCGTGGCACAAACACCCACACTAGCCAAGTGGGGTGCTTACCTACAGCAGTGTAGTGCCCTTTCTAGTAGCCCCTTGAGTGAAGAACTCCAACGCGTGTTGGGGCCGGTGACATATACTAGTGAAAAGCAGGAAGAACTTGCTTTTGAACCATTAGTAGCAGAGAGTCCCTATCAGGAGGGAAGAGCCCCTATACCCGAAGATGCATGGTACACAGATGGCTCCAGCCGTGGGCAGCCCCCAAAATGGAGGGCCATAGCTTTCCATCCTAAGACTGAGACAATATGGATGGAAGATGGTGAGGGGAAGAGCAGTCAATGGGCAGAGTTGTGGGCCATGTGGCTTGTGATCAGCCAGGAGCCCTCCCCTATAGTTGTCTGCACTGACAGCTGGGCTGTCTATCAGGGCTTGACCCTGTGGCTACCAACCTGGTACCATGCCAACTGGCTGGTTGGTCACCGACCCCTTTGGGGGCAAGAATTGTGGCAAGACTTAAGGGCCTGTGGTCAGACTAAAATGATTACAGTATACCGTGTGACAGGTCATTTGCCATTGGCATCCCCAGGAAATGATGAAGCAGATAAATTGGCCCAGACACATTGGTTAGAAGGAAAGCCTGCCTCTAATGTAGCCCAATGGCTACATCAGCGTTTGTTGCATGCGGGGCAAAAGACAATGTGGGCTGTAGCCCATTGGTGGGGCTTGCCTTTGACCTTTGAAGAAGTTAGTAGAGCCCGGGAGGAGTGTGTCGTGTGCTCCAAAAGGGACTTACACTGAGTTCCACAGCAACATGGGACAATAGCTAAGGGGCCTATGCCCCTCGTCAGGTGGCAGATAGACTCTTGGGCCTCTACCTGTGTCAGAAGGATATCGGTATGCAATGACCTATGTGGACACAGCTACTGGACTTCTGGTTGCTTTCCCTACCCATTGAGCAGACAAGCAGACGACCAAAAGAGGCCTGGAGCATCTCTTTGCTGCCTATGGCCAACCACAGGTAATTGAGAGTGAACAGGGCACCCATTTTACTGGCTATACACTGCAAGAATGGATGCGACAGCTGGGAATCAAGTGGAAGTTTCATGTGCCATACAATACTACCGCAGCAGGCACGATAGGCACAATGGCTTGTTAAAATCCGGACTAACGTCAGATACCAGTAGTCTGCAGAGATGGTCAGTCCGCTTATGGACCGTGCTACGACGTTTGCATGAGAGACCCCAAAAGGGAGCCCTGAGCCCCACAGACATGTTAACACATATGGCTGCCTCCCCTATACAACTGCAAGTGCAAACCAAGGAAGAATCACTGAAGCCAAGGTTCGGCCACCAGCATAACATCTTGCTGCCAGCACCAACTACACTGAATCCTGAAGACTCCATTGAGTGGACGTGGCCTTGGACCTTTCGACACATGGACCAATGATGGCTGGCTTTCCTGGCACCTTGGGGACAAGGCCTGGAAGCTGGCCTCCTGTGTATTCCTGAAATAACAGCAGAATGGCCGCCGAAGGTCACAGTAGTATATCCTGGACGGCCAAAAGGTAAGAGCGTCTTACCGGGAGTTTTGTTTTATCATTATGGCCAGTGCATGCACCTCCAGTAGCACTATATATAGACCCTTTGGTAACCCCCATGGGGAAAGGAGTAAAAGTATGGTATACTAGACCTGGAAGGGACCCCCTTCCTGCTACAGTCCTATCACAGGACCACTCTCTTGCATGCATCCTACCTGCTGGACAAGATTTGCCTATGTTGGTGGCATTAAAACATGTGTCTTATCACCTCTAAAGTCTTTGTGGATTGGGAACTTCCTCTGGCTTGAGGATTATTATAATTTTTGTTACCTGTATCTTAATTTTTTATTATCTTTAAGTTGTTGTTATCCTCTGTTGCTATTGTGGAATCTGGTTAGAGTGCTCCAGCTTTCTTGCACAGGGACCATTGCGGAAGATGGAAAGCATGTAGATTGTAAGGCGAGAATCCTGGAGGGGTGGAGTGTGGGTAAGTTGGGGTTACTATGGGCAGGATCCTCACTGAACTTAAACCACCAGATGATGTAACTGGCCTGTTGCTAGGCTACCGCTTCCACACCTTTAGGTAATAAGCTATTATTGTGCTATATAGAGAGCTGGCCCAGTGCTCTGGGTAGAGGCAGAGACGCTAGTGCTCCACCTACCACCGGGAAGAACATGCCGGGTAATAAACCTTTTCACCCCAAAGAACGTTCTACTGTCAATTTCTTTGGTCTCATTGAATCCATAGCGAATTTGTCAGGGGATGAAACCCATTGGCAAGACAGTGTCATAGAAGCTTTTGCTGGGACTGGCAGTCACAATATGTGGGGGCATGAATAGAAAGGGAATTCAAAGAGGTGCCTGGCTTTATCTTACATTTCTATTCACCAGCAGGTTTTTGAAAATGATTGCAGCTCCCTAGCAGTGACTGCCACTCTCAGCAGAGGGAGTACGTGAGCTAAGATGAAGACAATATAGAATCCGGCTTTGTTCTCTAAAATGAAATCCATAAAGAAAGAGGCATTACTGATTCAATTGAGATTGATCAGTTCTGTCTCCATTTGATTAAGCTGGCCACACAGAGAGGTGGAAGACCGATAGTTTTGAAACTTCACAAGCACAGATCAATGCATCTCATCCCTTCACCACAGCTTTCTTTCCCTGCTATTATTTGAAGTTGCCTAGAGAAATTCTGGTAAACTGGCAAATCTGACAACTAGAAAAACAATTTCTTGCAAAAATAAAAGTATTCCTTGCCTCATCTATCATGTCTGAGAAAGAGTTAAAGCATCCATCTGTTCCTTATAAGTAAAAAGCTTTAAAATTTTATATGAAAAGCAAAACCTAGAAGTCGGGCCCCCTTTGACTCCTGCTGTGACTGACATTAGTTGTTATCTAGGGAGGCATTTGAAAGTATAGATCTTGAAACGGGAATCCTAAGAATGTGAGCACTTAGCTTCTTCCTCATAAGTAAAAATCTTTATGAATCACTATTTTAAAACACCAGATACTGCTCTAATATGAAAATTTAAGTTATATCTCAATATGAAACAGGACAGGTGAATCTAGTTAAGTACAGCATTTCAAATTTTCTATTAAAATGCCCAGTTGATATCAAGAATGACTTTTGGTTTCTGTCCTGAGTCTTCAGCGAGAATAGGTTTCCCACAATTTACTATTTTAAAAAGCTATATGCAAATATATTAAGGGCCACCATAAGATTGTTGTTGCCAAAACTTGCAGTCCAAACTGTTATATAACTGCAAATCAATTTCTAGATATCTACAGTTTGGAAATTATAGTGTCCAAATCTTTATGTGGAAAAAACCTAAACATGAGCATCCAAGTATCTGCTCTGCCCTTCTCTGTACACGCTAGGTCGGCAAAAACATTGTGTTAGTGCGCCAAGACAGAAGGGGCCCTGCATAAAATGCCCACGTAACCACAGGGAAAGAGTTCCACTTTAAAATTACAGCTGTGATAGGGAAATTCTTCCTTATGACCCCCTCTAAGATGTGGACTTTTTGGGCATGTGAAGAAACAACAAATGCAGAAAATAACAATGAAGCTACCACTGAGCAATGCACATTAGGACTGGCTTTCTCTGTCTCGTTGTACCAGTCTTTTAACTTCACCTCTGACAAACTTTAAATCTGCAAATTCAGTATAAAAGCACACTTTTCTTGATACCACAGTCTTCCAACAGGCTATGCCACCTGAATTTAGATTGAATCACTATCAGACTCTATATTCATGAATTTAAGCAGGACCCTTGGAGCACTAAGAAGCTAAGTGCTCACATTCTTAGGGTTCCCGTTTCAGGATCCATACTTTCAAACACCTCCCAAAATAACAGCTAATGTCAGTCACAACAGGAGTCAAAGGGGGTCCAACTCCTAGGTTTTGCTTTTAATATAAAATGTCCACATACTTATTTTCAGGAAAATGGAAGAAAAAAAATCTTTAAAAGAGTTTGAATCACTCAGTTTTATCAGTGTTATTTTTGACTAATGGGCAAAAGAAGCACCTTAATCTGATATTCCAGTTGCATGCTCCCTCTGTCATGTCCCCCCCGCCACCCCCCCGCCCCCGGCACTCACTGTTACACTGGTCACAAGCGTAGATTCTCCCTTCCAGAGCCTCTGTCTCTGTGAACTTGGCCAACATCTCAGTGAGCAGGCACTCTGTCTGGTTCAAAGGGAGAAACCCCTTTTCTATGCAGTGATAGCGTTCAGGGAATTCCAGGGACAGATCCCAAAAGGGCTCAATGGTATTGGACTTGTAATTGCATGATATACATGTGACCTAAAATGAAAAGATTGATTTACAGGTTTTTTAACTTCCATGCTTCCCACATACATTTTTCCTCCCTTTATATAAGACACATAACTTAACCAAAACTAAGTACAGAGTTTTCAAAAGATACTTGATTGTAATACTAAAATAATAAACATAACTTTAAGAGAATTTGAGCATAGTACTTGTAGTATATGTTTCTAACTTTGATGCCAGCAGGAACTGGGGAACCACCAGCACTGAGACTTGCCCACTCCTTTCCCTCTTCTCTCCCAAAGCAAGCTCTGCCCTTCAGTGCTGCAGGAGTACATCTGGACATTATTGTGGAGTCACTCAGGAATCAGTCTGAGATGGAGAATTTGCAGGTTCCTGCCTGCTTTCCTCATCTTCACACTCCTTCCACCAGAATTTCACTCCTTCCACCCCGTCCAACTTGCCTCTCTTTTTTTGCCCTTGTTTGTTGCAATATCCCCCTACCTAGGTCCCTGCGTCAGACGAACCTCAAAGTACCTTATGATTAGACCTCTGCTCCCATTATAACCTTTGCAGATGCACCTTTCTTCCTATGGACCCTCAGGAGATATAGAAGTGCTGATAAATACTACCCTTTCATATGCTAAAAAACAAAAGCCTAAATAAACTTTCTCTTCCCATCCCACTCACCAAGACACAAAACTTCATTGGCAGTGTTGAGGTTAACTGAATGTCTTTAGTTGCCTACCTTTTTAAAAATTCTGCATATTGTCACAAAGCCTTATCTACGAGTCTTCCCTTATGTCCCTACATGGCCAAATTCCAGAAAACAAAAGGTAATGGGGAACACGATAAGGCTTGCTTAGGCCTTTCACATCCTCCTAGCCACCTCCGTGCCTTATATGTAAAGAATGCCTTGGAAGGAAGAATGCTCTTTCAAACTATCATGAAATCAGGGTTCTAGGCAAACGATTCAATTTCCAAACGCCGACAATGGGTACTTAATTATAACGACTTTAAGACTCTTACATTGCCCATGTCATCATTAAAAGTTAAAGACATTCACTGAATATAAAGAGACACGGCAAGTTAAACTAAAAATTTGCCCAGAAAGACACAGGAGGCAAGTTCACCAACAAGACCATTACAAGTACAGTACAATGAAAGGTACACTGGCCACCTTCAATCATATGTTAAGTACAGCAAATGTTGGCTACCCTAGTTAGCCCAACAACCTGGGCAGGCACTCACTGGAAGCCCAACTCCAACACTGAAGCCTCCCTCGGAAGTGATGGGCAGTTGGCATCAGGGTGGGTACACACCTACCTGACTGAGTAGCTGCCCATGAAATATGGTATTCACCACCTTTAAGACCTGTTTGGTGAGCTTCCTCTGGGAGAAGGGTATGAGGATCCGGCGCGTGGTGCCCTCGGACTCGAGTTCCTGCTGCACTTTGTGCAACAGCTCACAGAGAAATTCCTGCGCATCCTGCTGGTCGTAGCCACGGAAGGCAGGGATCAGGCTCCACACCGAGTGGAGCATGGCGAAGGGCGACACCAGGGCCCACTTCCCGGACCACATGACTCGGAAGAGGGTGTGCAGTTCATGGCAGAGGGAAATGTGCTTCGAGCTCGGCTCCTTGTTCTGGATGAGTTCTAGGTTCCTGCTGATGGAGGCCCCGCCGTTCAAGTAGAGGCCCTCCCGCTCGCACGACTTGGCCCGGTCGCTCCTCGCCGCCAGCGCTGTGGCCGAGCTGCTGGCCGTCCTGCCCGAGAGCGGAGCCTCCCCGTTGGTGGCTTTGGGAAACAGTTGTTCCGTTTTGGAAGGGTCGAGGTTCAGAAAACACTCGCGGAACTTCTGGAGGTGGCTGAGCACCTGGAGGATGGAGTTCATGTAGCAGGTGTTGCCCAGGTTGCGCAGGCCCGTGACGCCCGGCGCCACGGCTGGCGCGCGGCGCGGCGTGAGGCGGCCCCCGGCGGGCGCGCGCGGCGAGGCGCGGGCCGCGGGGCCGCGGCGCGGGGCGCGTGCAGCAGCAGCCGCGCACTCTTGCGCGGAGGGGCGCTGGCCAGCTCCTCCAGCAGCCGCCGCTTCACTTCGCGCCGCCGCTGCCGCGCCTGCTCCTTCTTGCGCGCCAGCGCCTCCTCCTGCCGCCGCTGCTCCAGCTTGGCCTGGCCCCGGGAGCTCTTCTCGAACCAGAGCCGCAGCGTCTTGGCCAGCAGGCGCTGGCGCCGGTACCACAGAGCCGTGAGCATCTGCGGCTGTCCCTGAGGAGCGCGCTGCGGCGGGACCGTGTCCTCGCCCGAGGCCATGGACCGCAGCGTCCGCCCGCGCCTCACCAGGGGGTCCTGCTCCTGGCCCCTGACAGCCAAGAGGGAGCTTCTCAGCAGCTTCAGGTCCCCCTCGGGGTTGTCATTGAGCACGTAGTCCTTGCACAAGTAACAGAACACGTAGAGATCCCTGACCTCCATGGCTAATGGGTGTCCTGTCTCTTCGAAGTGTTTCAGGGCGTGATCCTCGATGTACCGGCCGCAGGCCACGTGGGAGCACTTGAGACAGGCCCACACCGACTCGGTGGTGGTGCACTCCCTGCAGCACCACTTCTGTGGGTTCAGGATGGAGTGGTCCTGGGCGAGTCGCAACCGCCCTACATGTTTGCATCTATCCATGTCTTAGAGAAGTCTCCACTCTTTCAACCTACACGACAGAGCCCCAGAGAGAGAGAGAAAAACCTTTCAGCAAAATATTTTCCTAGAAAAAGTTTTGCAACTGGCATTTTCAACTCAATAGTCATTAGTTTCATTCAAAATTGGTTCCTTTGGAAGTTAAAAAAAGAAAAGCAAATTTGGTATAGACTGAGAATTACAGAAAGACAAACTCCTTGAAAGGGATGAATCATAAAATACTATGGGGTGGAGGGAGAGCTTAGCATCAATTTGAAGCATTAATTTTTCTAAGCCTGTTTTAATTCTTGAATATCACCTGATTTTTATGTGAGGCTGATTTGTGTTCCGTAGGAAATGTCACTACCCTTATTTCGTATTGCACCCAACCAGCCATGAGGGGAAAAAACACCTGTATTCTGAACCATTCCTGAACTGAGCTGTCCTAGGAGTGAAAGCCTCTGTATCTCATAATGACCAAAATCCTGGTTGTATGCAGAAAGGGACAGGGGAGAGAAAGGAGGAGAGACATAGATAGTGTTTCAAATACCAGTAGGAGAGATGAAGACCCTCAAATAAAAAGGTAATCTTAGGTGGCTTTCAGTGTATTTCGAAGGAGAGGTAACAGGATAAGATAAAGTTAAGAAAGAGAAAGACCTCTACAGTACAAAGGATCACTTTTATTTTCTTGAGTTCAAAAAACCTGGCTAAGAAGGTAGACTGTCAGCCTCAATCTAAATAACATTTTATCTGTCCGCTAGGTCTGAGTTTTTTGCCCCCACCCCCACAATTTATATGCTAATATTTTAGCCTCCCAGGCAGGTGGGGTTAGGAGGTAGAGCCTTTGGGAGTTACCTGGGTCCCAAATGGGCAGACCTGCATAGAATGAGCCCTAGGAACAGGATTAGTACCCTTATAAAAGAGCTCCTTCACTCCTTCTGACATCTGAGGACACACCAGAGTGGGCCATATGGCTATGAACCAAGAAGTCCTTACCAGACACGTAATCTGGTGCCATAATCTTCAACTTCCTGACTCCTGAACTGTGAGAAATAAGTGTTTGTTGTTTATAAGCTACCTTATATGCTATTCTTGTTATAGCAACCGTGAGGAACTAAGACAAGGTAGGCGTCTTTTTTAAAAGAACATTTACACCTTGGAGAAAGGGTAGGAAAACTGTTAACTTCTTTACTGAAAGGATAGGTAAATAAAGAATTAGATCTAACTCTTAGGACAAAAGACTACTGGCTACTGGTATTACAGTACTTAACCAGGCTGTCAAGACAAAAGAGAAACAGCAAATCTTCTGGATGATATATGTGAAAATGCTTTTTAAAACAGTGATAACATACTGAGTTTAAATTTTTTTTTTTTGGTCTTCCTAACATTGCTTCTTCAACACTGTTCACTAAAGAAGCCTAATAGGAAATTTTTTCAAGGGAAAGAGGCTAGGCAACTATTTTAAAAAGAGAACTTTTTATTTTGGGGGACCTTGAGAAGTTTGTTTTTTTTCTCCAATACCAATATTTGCAATTCCTTAAAGACAGTTCCTCTTATAAAGTGAACTTCTTCACCTCTATCTCTTCTCCACTTTCATTTCTGTGAGCAAATGCAGTTCTGTGATTATGAGGTTCCACACCCAGAGAAGTTCTAAATCCAATGAGCTCTGAGTAGTCCCTTTACTTGGTTTTCCAGATGTCCTTTTTGGGCTGTTCCTATTGATTGCAAAACCTACAGATATACCACAGGACCAAATTAGAGATCCTTCCCATTTCTGACTGCCCATTCCAGGTGGCAGAGGCCATGTACCCATATAAGAAAGCCTGAAATCATATAAAGGAAAGACTAATCATCTTCAAAAAGAAGGTCATGTGTTAATTTCTTTCCTCCTTTCTTTTTTTTTTTTTACTTCTTCATAAAGACTGGTGGGTGTTCAACTCTTAGTGGTCAAAGGTATTTTGTCAGAATTACTCTCCCACACAGTCCGAAACAATACTGAAATAACCATTTCTGTTTACTTATTGTAGGGCATAGCCAAATTAAACCACACAGACATTAAGACGATAATGTCTTAATAATATCGAAATAATATTTATCAAAATGATAAATAAATGAATTTTCTTTTTGCTGCTTATTGCCAATCAAGAGTTCAAGTTGGGTGCATGTTATGCTTACAGTCATTTACTGGGGACACAAAAGAAAGTAATGAAAGAATGAAGAAGGAAACATTAAGAGATGGGCAATCCCAAAATTTCTCACTAATATATTTTTCAAAATGTAGTTCCTGAACCACCTACCAGATTCAGAATTCCCTAGGATATGTCATATGTACAGATTACTGGTCACAACTCCAAACCTGACAGATCATAGTCTGGGGTGGTTCTAACATTTCCATTTTAAACAAGTTCTACAGATGATTCATTTGTACATTAAACCCTTAGAGCCACTGCACTCACCTAAATTATATAGGGGTGAAGAACTTATAGAAATCAAAGAAAGACTTATTTCTCAAAATCTTCCACTAGACCAACATTGTCCAGTAGAAGTTTCTGCAAACATTCTTTATCTGCACTGTCCAATGCTGTACTAACCAGAAACATGCCTGCTGAGTACTTGAAATGTGGCTAGTAAGACTGAGGGACTGAACTTTAAATTTTATTTAATTTTAATTAATTTAAATAGCCACATGTGGCTAGTGCCTGAAGTACAGATATCACAGACTTCAATATACCACCAGGACATACTATCTTTAGCTAACTCAGTTCTTCTTTTTGTTTTCTTCCCTCTGAGAGATTCAGTACTCACTCAATCATATCTGAATTGCCCCTTCTTATACTCAAAACCTGGCAAATCCCCATGTTAGCCAACAGGAGCTTTGATGTATCCTCAGGAATTTAATTGCTCCTGAGATCTTATCACATGAAACACAGCACGGCTTCAAATTCTGCAGAGAATCTTTTTGTGAATAGGAATATAGCAACATAATACCCTGAACACTGATGCTTTATGTAGTCAACTCCTGTGCTAGAAAAAATATGCTGGAACAACCAAAAGCCAAAATAGAAAAATACCAAAAAACCATTCCACACCCTTTCCATGGAGATCTATCAAATGGAAAGGGCACTCTGGAAATGCTTTCTTCCAGTTTCATTTTCTGATCTATAAATCTCCTGATCACACACATCCCTTCCTGCACAGCCCTTCTCCCATTACAAATCTGTGAGGCGACTCACTAACCTGCCATATGGTGTAGTAAATCCATTCAGGAAAACACAGGGCTACTTTGCACCTCAGCACACTGATTTAAGCTAGGCAGAGTAGCTTCTCTTGAGGAAAAACATATCTGATCATGAAATGGAAATCACCCGAAAGTGACGCAAAAGAAAAAAGCCACCTTAACCAATACACAAACTACAAATAAAGAGAGCACAATCTGAAGTATATTCAGTTCAAGAAAGACAGTGTGTTTAACTTACCTCTCATGCACACTCTGACCACTTAAAAACAAGGCCTAGCACCCACAGGCATAAAGAGAAATCCTATTTTACATTTTTTTGACATGTATACATTTTCCTTCCTAATTCCCAAAGGTCATAATGATCCCAACATTTTCACTTAAAACATACATCATCCAGTGTGACATGAACCCAATATCCAAAAGACATAAACACGCAGTGTAACTGGGAAGGAACATGATGTGCCTTAACAGTTCTCCATCAGCAACTTTAAGTAAATGTTCTGCACACCTTGGATATATATGCATATAGGGAAAGTAAACCTAACAAAATATTAGCTTTTGCTTTATTACCATAGTTTTATTTTTAAAATCTTAATCAGCTGGAGCTAAAAACCATAATCCAATATTTAAAAGCATTCCAGGGTAGTTAATGTCAGTGGATATTAAATTAAAAGAAGGTAATGAAACCTCAATTCTTGCCTTTTGTTCTGATGAGAAACTTCTGGATTTTTCACATAATTTTTTTAAAAGTCTTTGTAAAAGAGAGACAACTGAACATTACAATCATCTTTCAAAAATCTATAGCTTGAAAGAATGATTTGCCTTTTAATTGGATTATTCCAATTACTCTCAAATAGCCAATTTCTCAGCTGACCTCAAATGCATAACTGCATCACCAGAAATTACCAGAAATTGAGGAGAAAATCAACAAAAACAAAATAGGAAAAAAATAAACAAAATCTACTTTGGGCAGATTTCCATTTCTTCTCTCTGTCATTGTATTGATTTCTTCTCAGTTCTTAACTAAACACGGTGGAATAATCCTGCCTGGTCTTGGTGAGACCAAGTGGCATAAATTCCAGCTTCAGAGAGAAGAGACACTATGGTAACATGCTGACAGCCTTCATTTACATAAAAGAATACTAATTACGTGGTATCATCAACATCTGCGATTCTGCTCACTGCCATATGCGGCAGCGCAGGGTATTTTAACCCTTCAACTTACTAAATGTACCCTAAATTCATTACCACAGGACCTGCAAAGACTGCTTGAAGAGACACAGTGAATACATTTTTACAAATAATGTGTTAAAAATGAAATTTATTCTCAACTAACATGTTATGTCCAAGAGATATGGGAAAATTAACATCAATATTCAATTAAGAGAAACATTTTTTAAAAACAAGGTAGAAACCACATGTAAATGTAGTTAACAACCCAAAAGGGAAGAATGCTATATTTTAGAGTACTATGCAGAGCTTTAAAAGGCTAGATTGTAAGTACGATGAAACCAGCCTTTTGACTTTTTATATTATGGCTAAAATAAAAAACAAAAATAATAAATACAAAATGATGAAAACAAAGTAGAGGCAAAGACTGAGAAGGGTGAGGTTAGGGAAAGAAACTGTTCAGAAGTCCTTTGCTCAAGGCAGTGTCTGTGTGAGGAGATGGCTGAATGGGTGGGGTGTCCTCACAAGCTGCTGCACTTTCTTCTTCCCCTTCATTACCATTCTCCCTCCTGTAGGGGGTGGGGGATAGATGAGGGAAAACCTATAGGTCAGAGGGTGGTCCAAAGACTTCTGGAGAGGCTGAGTTCTCTAAGAGGGGTCCTGAAGCTCAGACTACATGTGTTCTTCAGCTCTCTGACCAGGGAGCAGGAATGGCTACTTAAGCAGGGGCTCTCAGCCAGAGGGATGGAGCGTGTGCTGGGGTGCTAGTGTGCTGGGGCCTTGGGAGGTGTGCAGGACTCATCCAGCACGAGTAATCAAGTGCTGATGTTCAAGAATGACTTTGTCTAATCAGGGGTTACAACAGCTTTAAGGTTATGCCCGCATGATTAGGCCAGTCTCACTTGCATTAGGATCTGCTTTCTTCAACGAAAAAGGAGTAGAGTTCATCTAGGGTGTTGGGCCTGGCACATAACCGTGGTTTGCCCAGGGAAGGGGGCCATGCCTGCTACCAAACAGGGAAATGACAAAGAAAGAACAACCAGCACAGAACAAATGCTTTTCTCTGTACCCAACACCAGCTTCTCCAACCATAGTAAGAGCCAGAATTGGGTCTAAGTCCTCTGTACCTCCAGTCTCTGCTCCCTTTCATTTGCCTCCTTCCTCTCTAGCTACATATATGCCCAAGTCTTTCCTGTCTAGAAAGAAACAGACAGACAGGCACAAGGTTGCCCTTCTTGACACTATTTTTAGATCTTTCTCCTGCCTATTTTATTTCTGGCAAGAGTAATGTACAACTCCATCTTCCTCACAACTCACTTCTTGACACATTCATTTCATGGAAATATTTTCTCTCTCAAAGGTCATTAGCAATCTCCTTATAGCTGAGTTCAACAGCCTCCATTTTAGGCTACTGTTGTCTGTTTTTTTTCCTACGTCTGCAAACACAGCTTCTCCATTTTCAAGTGTCTCTCTTCCTTGAAATGTAGATTTTCCTTTAGGTTCTGTCCTCATCTCTCTTCTTGGTAGCTTCATCTGTTTCATCCTGAATGTCATGTATCATTTCTACACAAGATAATGTATTTCAGTTTTCACATGTACTTTTAAAAAACCATACATAATTTACATACCATAAGATTCACTCATTTAAAGCATACAACTCAATACTTTTTAATTTATTCAGAGTCCCACAAATACTTTTGATTATCAAATTTTACCACTTCATGCAGGGACTGTCTCAAGTTGAATTTTCACATTCTGATACATTAATGGTACACTAGTATTAATGATATTTGCAAGATAATGCTTCTGAACATGTTTTGTGTTTTTTTTCTTTGTTTGGTAGCAGCAATGACCAGGTACCAAGCTATATTCACTGTTTCACCCATATCTCCTGGTGATCAAGATACCAAAGATGATGGATAGTGGATAAGGAGATGCCATCTGTGGAACACAGCAAAGCTAGCTGGCCTTCAAGGCCTCTCTTGCTAAAGAGGTCTGTGCCTAAAACTTAACCCCTTTTCCAGGAAGATAGGAGACTGGGTGCAAGGTGGTCTAAGAAGACTGCTCATATTAAATTCAGAGAAATTCTGATTACACTGTGAGAACACACATACTCGCTCTTAGAAATGTCACCTGTGACTCTGTGCAGAGAAGTGGCAGCCAGGAATGGAGGATAACCAGGTTGGCTATGTAAGGATTACGTGGGTTTACTTCAGAGCTTAGTAGTTTATGCTGCCTCCATATCAGAGGCGTTTATGGGCTCCAACCTTGGGGTGTTTTACATGATCTGCCTGACAAGGGAGTGTTGAAGTAAAGTCCAAACTAAAGTCTCCCTCTTCTACTCCACAGCTACATGTAAAAATTCTATCACTGACACTGAGATAATCAGGTTTTACCTTTCAAAAATCTGACAACAGGAATCAGTTTGTCCCTGGAGTATGCCTCTAAAACACTATGTTCTTTATAGCAGCTAAGCAGTTAGTCATCAAAAATGTATATATATGTCAAGGTGTATATATATATATATATATATATATATATATATGCCAAAACTTCTTGAATTGTGCCCTTTAAATATGTTCAGTTTACTGTATGTAAATTATACTTCAATGTAGATGTTAAAAATTACACAGACACACCCAAAGAACAATTTGCCCCTAATGAAATAATGGATCCAGGCAGAAGCTCCTTAAACTAGTAGGTGGAAGCTGACAGGTAATTTTATAATGGACGGATAAGCTGACAACATCTGCTCCACTGATCAACTTTACACAAAAAGCAGCACAACCAGACATTATAGGCTTCCCGATATGATGCAATAAAAGGTTCACAGCAGCTTCACCTATAAAGTACATTTGCTAAAAGAATTGAACCTGAGTACAGAGAAGCCTTTGACTCTAACTACTAGGTTGTAAGAAATATGGAAGATAGGAACATGCTACCATAAGGTTGCAATTACCCAAATCACCAGAGTGTGACAAATGCTATAGGATAAATGATCTGGAGTCTTTAGCAAATAAGTGCATGAAGAAAAACAGGGGTGGATGGGTGGATGGATCTGCTACAGATTATAAGAACCCTAGAGACATATCAACCAAATGCAGCTATAAAAATATATTTTCAGGTAATGGGAAATAATGTTTAAAAATTCTGTTTGCTTCTAGCTATCCCAATGTATTTTTTACAAGTTCATTGAGGTATAATTGTCATAAAATAAATTGCACATATTTAAAGTATATAATTTGATAACTTTTGACATGGTATATACTTGTGAAATCGCCACAACCAAAATAATGAACACAACCATCACCCTCAAAAGTTCTGTCGAGCTTTTGCAGTCTTCCCTCCAGCCTCCTTCCCCAGTTGGAGAAATTTAAACACAGACTATTATGATAACATTAAATAATTATCAGTTTGATGTGACAAGAGTACTGTAGTATTTTTGTTTAGTCTTTATATTAGATATATGACTTAAGTACTATAGGTGAAATACTACAATGTATAAAATTTGCTTTAAAAGATTCTAGAGGGAAATAAGTGGCAGGAAGATAAATAAAACAAGATTATCAAAACTTTTATAATTGTTGAAGCTGGTTGATAGGCACTTGGAGTTTATTATACTGTACTCTTTATTTTTGTGTATGCTTAAAAAGTTCTACAAAAGGTACAGCATTTCTCAAGTACTGAAAGAAAAGAACTGTCATACCGGAATCCTGTATCCAACAAAAAGTCCTTCAGGAATTAAAAGGCAGTTAATACATTCTCAGATGCAGAAAAACTAAGAGAATCTGCCACCAGCAGTCCCACCCTAAAAGAACCAAAAAAAGTTCCCTAAAAAGAAAGGACATAATAAAAGAAGGCATCTTGGAATACCTGAAAGGAAAAGAAAAAATAACACAGAAAATGTTGTTAAATTGTAGTTTCTTTATTGTTGTGAAAAAAAAAGTTCTACAAAAAATTTTAAGACAAAAAAGCAAGTAACATATTCTCTGACAGCAAAAGAAAACTTTGAGACACAAACCTATCACCAATTAGGTAAGTTATGAGACACCTTTCATTTCTATCACACCTAGTTTCGCTTTCAAATGCATGCTCCCTACCTCTGATTAACACACCAAATCAAAGCAGTGCAGTTTTTCTCAGCAGTGTTAGTCCCTGAGATTGCCTGTGTGGTCCGGTAGAGCTCAAATATACCCTTTAGATTCAGACGGCAACTTCTCTGCAGCACCCTCACACACACACCAAACCAGCGCCCCACCTCCAGCAAGTATCTTTCAGTAACGTCCCCAGATTTTTGCCCACAAAAATTTCTTGAGTATCTCTGTCTTTTAGGGACAGAAACCCACTTTAGTCAGTCTGTTGAAATGTTCTTGCTTAGTCTAATGTTTTCTCTCTGAAACTTCCTCCTTAATTAGGAAAGAAAAACCCCCAATGTTTTCACATCTGCTCCTTCCTCACCAACTCTGATCATCCACATAGCAAGGAGACCTTTTTAAGTCTCAGGGCAGTCTCGGCAAACAGTAGCATAAAATTTTATTTTTAAAATTCCAAATATTTTTGTGTTTCTCTGACCCTGGTCTGATAAAGGTTATTCCCAGTCCACATGATGTTTGGCAAAACAAAATTGGGCCACAAAGATCCAAAACAACATTCACAAACATGGACCAACAGCTGTTTTCCAGTTGAGACTTTGAAATATGTTTTCTCAAAGAAACAATGTTATGAATAGCACTTGGTCCAGTTAAAAAGCCTATTGAGCCCATCAGGTATCTACACTATAGTACTAGAATGCTAGTGCTACCACTTTGGAAGCTAACTACCAAATATATTATTCTGAGAAAATTAATTCAAAGTTTCAATTTGATATGCCAAGAATTGCTTTCCCAGCTGCAGCCCAGGCAGTGAAATTGGGAATCTCCCTCCTCCCACTTTCCCTACATGGCCTGAAGAGGGCTTTCTACACATGGCCATTTGTATGGAAGACACATGTATACATTAGGAACTGCCTGCAGAGGAAAAAAAGGAACAAATTCTGTGAATAGAAATAAATCTGACCAGAATTTACAAAAAGGATCATCAGGACTCAATGACAGTGTTAGTTATTTCAGCAGCTTTCTAAGGAATGGGAACCCCATCTTCCTGATGTCCTGTTTCTTAAAATGATAGCACTATATTTAGTCCTGTGCCTTTCTCAACAGTGCACCAAAGCACATCTTTCAGGACAGAGGCCCATCATATTTTGCATGAATGGAGACACAACTGGAAAGCTCTTTATTTCAAGAGCAAAGAAAACAAATGTCCAAAGATAAGGGGCTATATACAAAGGGGGTATTTGTTACATACATACAAAAGGAGAATGCTGGAAGCTAGAGACACTCAGGCACTTTAACAGAGATTAGGTAAAATAAATTACAAATTGGCCATACAATGGAAACCACCAGTTTTTTTGCTTTGTTTTTTAAAATAGGCAGGCCTGTGTGTACAATGATCCAAAATACAGTATGCAAAAAAGCAAAGGAGCACAATGGTGTATGTAATATACCATCATGACTGTTAAAAAAATTATATACATATAATTTCTCTCTTACATGCAATTAAGAGGTTAAATAAGCTGGTATACCAGATGACCTGTGGTAGCAAACTGGGGGTGGAGACTCAGTTATCAACCTTTGTACCTTTTGGGGGAAAAAACATCATGTGTCATCTCTTTTTAAAAAAGATATAGCACTGAGGAGACTGTTTCAACAGTTTTAACATTTCAGACATCAGCAAGATGCCTGAAGATAAGCACAGAGCATATATGACTTATGGTTCATTAGGAAATAAGTTTTAGAGATAGGAAGCCTGATGAGATTTATGGTGTATAGAGAACCTAAGGAATTCTATCCTAGCAGCACTCATCATTGCAAAAGGAACCCCTCACCCCCACCTTTCTATAAACTTACGACAAGCAAAGTGCAGCCATGTTCAGCTTATTGCAGAGGGGCAATACAGCAAAGCCTCAGATGGCCAAGTGCCAATCATTTGAAATTTCTTATCAGCCAAGGTACCAAGGTAATTTCTACTCTACTTCCCCAGGGGCCACAACTGAAAATTGCCCGTAGAAGTGAATTCCATGGGCAGACTCTTCTTTCTCAACTCTCAAGACATATTCCTTTCCTTCATGGAAGAGCTCCTAACATGATTCCAGTTAACTGCTTAGCCAAGTATATCTCTTTTTCTGTTTGTTTTTTGTTTTGTTTTATGATTATTATTTATTTTATTTTTTAAAAATAATTTATTTTGGTATCATTAATCTACAATTACATGTGCAATATTATGGTTATTAAACTACCCCCTTCATCAGGTCCCCCCCCACCAACCCCATTACAGTCACTATCCTCAGTGTAGTAAGATGCTGTAGAATCACTACTTGTCTTCTCTGAGTTTTACAGCCCTCCCCGTGCCCCCCAACATTACATCTGCTAATCGTAATGCCCCTTATTCCCCCTTATCCCTCCCTTCCCACCCATCTTCCCCAGTCCCTTTCCCTTCGGTAACTATTAGTCCGTTCTTGGGTTCTGTGAGTCTGCTGCTGTTTTGTTCCTTCAGTTTTTTTCTTTGTTCTTATACTCCACATATGAGTGAAATCATTTGATACTTGTCTTTTTTGGCCAAGTATATCTCTTAACACCCAACCAACCTCTCTGAAGGAGCATGGGAGGTTAAGAGTGTGTGTGTGTTAGAGACGGTGAAGATAATCAGCCTAACCATACCATTCTAAGTACAAAAGGTACACAATAAGTCTTGGTTTCTCAGTCTGTAAAGTTGGGGAGCAATCATACCTACTTCAAAGAGTTGTTCTGAGGAAGGCCCAAATGAGATGGCCATGCAACTGCACTCTGAAAGTGACTGGCTCTAAACCAAGTACTGGCTGATTTGTACACCTTGTCACCATCCCTGAAAACTATTACTTTTGCCTCCGCAGGGCCTAAAGTTAGTTAGGCTGGCTAATTGAGCAGCTTACAGTGACTGACTATTTGGTCTTGAATTTACTGAGATAGTTTCATCTAATAATGCATCCGTAATAAAATATTCTTAAACAAGAAATTAGAGGATACTTTCATATTAAAAATGAGAAACACCACTATTTTTCCAAAGCAAATTAAAGGGTTTTTCTAATATTATCTATTTTTCCTTAGGTCTTTAAAAGTCCAATTAAGATGTCAGAAACAAAACTATAACACCATAAAATGCAACTGAATTAAAGAAGCAAAAATCAGCCTCAGCTCACTCTCCAATGGGGTATGCCCACTGAATACTTACAGGTCCAACAGAATGTGCTGTGTGGCGAAAATGTAAAAGGGACCTTCTTTCAAATAAGGCATAGAAGGCATTTCAAAGAAGTGAACTGTGCATGAACCCTCATCTCTTGTATTAGAATAAAGCAGAAGTACTTCTGGGAACTCAACTATAGTGAGCAGACACAAGAGAAAAGAGGGCCAGTGCACACCCAGGCAATGAATTTCATGCAGCTTAAATCCCACAGTCCCAGCCACCTCTGCTCCTATTTTAAAGATAGTAACCCTCCTGGCCTGCGAGCGAGTCCCACCATTTGGATTAAGACATTGACATCCTCATTAAAGGCAAAAATACTCTTCTAATGGAAACACACAAAGCCAATCAATCGCTAATAACTAAGCGCAGAATAATTTACCATCGCAGGAAGCAGAATGCAGAGCTCTGAGGGACAGGACACTGCAAAGGTAAATGCAATGCAGAAGAAACTATAGCAGGAGAGGAAGGTAGGAACTACTGCCTGAGACCCCACAGAAGTTTGACTTGTGCCTATATGGCAATGGACACCAAGGAGTGGGGCCCTTAGGAAAATCTATGAGAACACAAAAAATAAACCTCTCTGCCTTCATAATTTTTTTCCAGCATCTCTCCCACGTGGCCTGTGGTAGCTATGCTGAGCACTGTACAAACTCATCAAATTATAACAGCAGTGAGGTAAAATGAAACAAGGATATATGTAATTCATTAAGTATAGCTTTTAATATGCATAAGTAAAAAAGTAATTATTCTAAAGGTAAACCTTTCATTTATGAACATGTGTTGTCTGAGCCTCACTTCTCAGTAAATTTCAATTTGTTATTTTTAAGTTAATGGTCGCTAACAGCCTATAGCCAAAGGTAAATAAAATGCTAGCAAACCACCTAACTCAGCTGCAGCCAATTTGTCAAAACATATACATCATCACTATACCTACCACTCACATAAGAACTTACCAGAACTAAGAACTAAACTTCTTTGAAGGAAATATCAATAAAAAAAAATCATATCTACTATTGGCAAAAGCAAAATAATAGACATTGTGTATCCCAAGACACCAACCAACAGATCTCTAAGGGACCATTTAATGTATTACTAATATTAAGAAGCCAGCTTATGAGTCTGCCAGTAAAGAAAATATCTGATAGACTTGTTCTAGATATGACCTGAACCTAATGGAAAGGGGAGCAGGACCATTAAGGTGTTGATATCATTGAACAGACTCAAGAAATAAGGAATCACCACTTTGTGTTCTTACATGGCAATGATACCAAATGTCTCCAAAATAGCAGATAAAGCTTTATCTTCTGACACTGAAGTTCAAGAGAAAAAAATGCTTAACTTTTTGTATAATAATCCATCTGTTAAAGATACCAAAACCCTGAGTTATGAGCGACTGAACAGTTCTTGGACCCCAAACCCAATCAAAGTGACCCAGGAATAACCTCAGAGGGCCAGGGAGAATATGACTGTCAAGTACTGTCAGCCTGTGGCTGAGCACAGAGGGGTACAGCAGTACAAGGGACATCCTCAGAGTGATAATTAGTGCTCTTCCTACAGAGCTGAGGGGAGCAAGTCCCTCAACTCACAAATAAAACTACTTGACCTTGGTGCTAGCATATCAGGGCCATCAGTCACTAAACCCATTCAGCAAACCAACTGCTTTGCACTGATTCCTTGTACAGAAAACCACAACTGATTCTCCATTGGCTTACTTTCAGGGAGAGAATACAATAACCACCAAACTCAAATACTATATGCTTAACAGTAACATTTCTCACTGTACATGAATCTTCACTCTGATTATTTTGACCATATAACTCAGTTCCTAAGAAACTCATTATCATATCTTTTCACAAAACTGAGGTTCTGTACCTTCAGAGTTAAGGTCTAGATTCTAGTTACAACTTCACTAAATGCCACCTGGGATGACTCGGAGTAAGAAGCTAACTAGATGGAAACCTCAGGGGTAGCTCTCTACTTAGGATCTCTCTAAGTAGAACACAGCTGGGCAAATGTGACTATGGCTAGATACTCCTCAGTATTTTTATAATTAACTTGCATTACAAATAGTTAAACCAACTATCATTTATTGAGTACTAACTACATGCAGGCACTGTTCTAAAACTTGGTATGTATTATTTATTCTTCATAACAACTTGATAATGTAAGTGATTTTAAGCCCCATTTTAAACCGAATAAAGAGGCTCAGAGAGGTAAAACAAATAAACAAACAAACAAACCTCTCCAGGCCACATTGCTGGTACATGGTTGAGCTGTGAGACACGTTCCAAAACTGGCTCTTAACTGAGTGGGATTTACTGATGTCAGAACTTTAGGTTTTTACAACCTGATGTGAAATATCTCATTTTAGTGTTCATTTTCTGGATTAATAGACTAAGGCTGAACATCTCTACACATATCTATTGGCCATTTTGTTTTCTCTTTTGTGGACTGACAAAACATACACTCACCACTACCTACCACTCACACAAGAACTTACCAGAACCAAGAAGAACTAAAGTGCTTTGAAGGTGCTATCAAAAGAAATCCATCTAATATTGGCAGAAACAAAATAATAGGCATTACATATTTCAAGACATCAACTAACCTTTGCCTATTTTTTTTATTGGGTTGTCCTTTTCTTATTAAATGGTTAGAGTTATTTATATATTCTGGATACAAGACCTCTGCTGGTTACATATGTTGTTGTAAATATCCTCTCAGTCTGCAGCTTTTCTTCTGTTTAAGGTATCTTTTGTCATGGATAAGATTTACAGTCAATGCAATCATATGCAATTTATGATTTTATATTTGATTAAATCCTTCCTTAACTCAATGTAATAAAGATATTCTCTTACAGTTTCTTATAAATGTTTTAAAGTTTTACATTTAGGTTGTTAAAACTTCTGGATTTTTTTTCCCTATTCTATTCAGCTGACCTATTGATTAGCCCTTTACCTTGACCACACTGTTCTGACTACTACAGAGATAAACTCTGCAAATCTTGTTACCTTACACTGGCCCCCTCTAATTATCTTTCAAAGTTGCCTTGGCCATCTTTGCCCCTTTACTGTATGAAATTTAGAATGAGCTTTTAAAATTATCAAAACAATCCTTTTGAAATTTGCACTGGTATTGCATTGAATTAAAAAAACTTATTTGGGGAAAATCAACCTCTTTATGATACTGAGTCTTCCCATCCATGAACATGGTATCTCTGTTTATTCACATCTTTCAGTATGTTTCCTCCCAAAGATTTACATATTTCTTGTTTAGGTATTTCCTGGGTACTTTATTATGTTTTTCTGGCTGATGTTAATGGGTATTTTTAAAAACATACATTTACTAAATGGCTATTTCTAGTGTCCAGGAATGTGACTGATTTTTATATTGGGTTGAATCATACGAAACTACTGATATTTGACCATTTTGACCTACAAACATGCTAATTTCATAGGTTCAACCACAAGGTTGCTAATCTGATATTCAGCAACCTTGCCGAATTCTATTACTAGCCCTAATACACTGTGGAGTCTCTTAAGTTTTCACTGGATAACCACATCTTCAAATACAGACAGTTTTGTCCTCTCTTTTCTATCTGTGTTTTTTTCTTTTTCTTGTCTCTGGTATTCACCAAGAACTCCACTTCATTACTGAACAGTAAGTTCATAGTGGACACTGTGCAGTGTTCCTAATTTCAGAGAGAATGGATCCACCGTTTTATCACTGTGATATCTATCATAGCAGTTTTTGGTTCACTATGAGTTAAGGAACTTCCCTTTTATTTCTAACTTGGTAAAGAGAATTTTAATTAGACTACTATTAAATTATATCTAATGTTTTCTTCTGAACCTATGAAGAAAATCATATGACCACTTGCCCATAAAAAGTAATAACTGGATTATATCAATTATGGATTTTCTAATGTTAAACCATCCTTGCATACAATAATAAAAAAACTTATTTGGTCATAATGCTTTCTTTTTCCCCTAATACAATGATACATTCAGTTTGCTAATATTTTATTTAGAATTATCACATCCATATTCAGAAGTGTGATTGGTATTTTATTCTCTCCTTTTGTCCTCTGTTTTTGTAACAAGATTACATAACTCTCTTTATTTCTTCTCTGAAACAGTTTAATTTTTCCACAGTTTATCTGTTCCACGATCTGGTAAAAATTACCTGTAAAGCTGTCTCTTCTAGGTATTGTCGAGGATTGTTATAGTAGTGGATATAGCTAAGTTCACAGCAACACCCATACATATACATCCTGCAGTGATCACAGCTCTCTAAACCTTGGGAAAGTTTGTCTTGGTTATCCAGTGCCTACTTTAACCTCTACAGAAATTCCACATTGGCTTATACTTTTGCAAATATTCAAATAAATAGTAAGTTAATGGTAGAAAGAGAAAGAATAGTGGAGTAAACAGAACATATTTGTAAATAATTCAAATTTTTGCAAGCATTATGAAGTACCAGTACCTACTAGCCAGGAAATTGTTATACACTGGTGCTACTTTTATAGACTGGCTGAACTTGAAAGTATGAGTGTAGGGAAAATAGAAGTTCCATGACCAGGATCCTCACCTGATGCTAATCTACTCACCAACTGCACACATGCAATGATGTAATACTTGGCCTACTGTTCAGGTGCATGCTTGCACACGTGTTGGCAATAAGCCACTATTGCCTGTGTTGCTATATAGAGAGCTCTGCCCAGTGCTTGACACAGAACCTGAAGCAGAGAGAGAGCCTGGAGCACAGGCAGAGATGGAGATGAACTTGCAGCATGCAGTCTTGCCAGAGGCAGATAGGACTCTAGGGCTTGACCTGCCACCACAAGAACAAAGCTTGGTATAAACCCTTTTTCCCACAACATTCCATTGGTGTTATTCAGTCTCACTGAATCCAGAGTGAACTTGCCCAGAAATGGGAACCCACCTCCAGCTCAAAAGCTACAGACAGGCACCTCCAAACAAGATAACCTACCTATATTATGACTATAAAAAGCAATGCTATTATTTTTGAAGTAAACTAACCATTTCCCTTGACGATTAGCTTTCTTGAGCTTCTAAATCCATACTTAAATTGCTCCAAATAAAAAAAAAAGAACCCCCCCCCCCACAACTACCAACTGTAACAGCTTGCCACCACCCAGATGACAAAGTCCAAGTTCCTTAGCCAGACCTTCAGAAGTATTCCACACAATCTGACCCCAAACTAACTTCCAATGTTATATCATACTCTTCCTTTGCATGCAAACAGCACAGACTGGTCTATTCACCATTTCCTCAAAAGTCCTGAGAACATTCAATTCCTTGAAACACTATCTGTCTCCCCCATAAAAATGATACACAGCCCAGCTTAGTCCTACCACTTCCACAAGGCTTTTCCTGACCGTCCCACTGCACACTGAGTCTCTGTCAAAGAATGCCTCATTGCCCAGAGCCCTCAGTTGTTTATCTGGTTTCCCAACCTCACTCCTTAAGGTAAAGTCTGTGCACTGTCTACCACTCCTTACATAGGGCTCTTGATATAGAGAAAAACTAAGAACTTGATCCCACATCTTTCCTGAGAAGCTTTTAATCATGTTAGCCACCAGTCTTGATTTCTAATCTTAGGTGAGCTCTTTCACTTTGATGGTTAAACTGGATGGCTTTGCATTAAGCAGAGTTGATTATCTTTTGAAATTCTAGGATACTCACTTCACCTATTCTTCCTCACTTTTGGTTCCATTGCAGGATACTTTATAGGACTGTCACACTTTTCTACCTATCCATGTATGTACCGGTAAATGCCTCAGTCCCAGTATAAACAAAACTGGGTATGTGCAGGCAAAAAAGTCAAATGTTTAAAAAGAGCTGTCTTTCTAGATAATTCACACACATGGTGTGCTTCTTCAAAGAGAGAAAACAAGCACAGTAAGGATGCCATTTTTGATGGATCCCAACAAAATTACATATTCAGGAGTTAGTATTTCAGCTGGAAACTCATGGTTATTATGAGGACTGTGTTGTTTACAGACACCAGCTTCCATGAAAGAGCAGTCTTCACAACAACTGCTTCATCCATTACAAATTAATTTAGTAGATATTTACTGAGAGTCTACCTGTGATATACCAAGCAATATGCTTTAGGCACAGAAACCCATCAAAATAAGGTTAGCACATCATAAAATCTCAAATAACTCAAATGATCAACTACTTTGATTTCTTAAAATTCTAGAATAAACATAATTCAATATTTTATTCTTTTGTGATTGAAGATCTTGTGGTATTTCTAGCTACCTACCTTATCTGCCCTCCTTCTTGGGTGTGGGTTGTACAGTTGCCTTTGACTTGAATTCTAGTTAATGAAAATTTTAGATCTATGTTTAAGGAAGTTAATTTTTGTTTGCTGAGCATAAAATATTCCCTCATTAATTCTCATTGTTGAGATAAATGATTAATAATTTAAGAATTATAATAGGTGATAAATGCTTAAGCAGTGACATGCAACATTGCTCCAAGAGTTCTTCCATACTTTAACAATGTAAGAGTTTGGAATGTGACTCCAGTCTGAAATTCAAAAGAAGTGCAAAAATTTTCCCATGAAAAACTTATGAAGGCTTCTCTCTCACTAGTTCCCATTGTTATGAGTAAGAATTCTTTTATATTTGCCACAATTGCAGGTGAGAATCTGGGCTCAAATAATGCAGAAATGGACAAGATTACCATATCATGGGTGTAAGGAAAATGTAAGAAATAGCAGCCAGACTTCTATAGAAGGGGTCAAGTGATGAAGAGTGGGTTGACAGTTCATTTGTAAAACCCCATTTAGTAACCTACCCCAGACAATTCAGTGTCTGATTTTAAAACTGTCTTGGCAGTGTCTCCTAAAAAGCTATTGTAGAATTCTGCCCTCTTGACAAAACACTGCCAGTGATGCCAAAATACGCACAGAAGTACAGAAATATGTCGAACATATTAGCAGGTCCACTGGCATATCAACAAATAGGGCTTTAAAATCCAACGTTCATATATTTGAATAGCTAAAAATATTGAAACATGCTTGCCCATCTAGAAAGACCTCAAAGTGGGCAACTAATGGAAATGGGTCCTGTTTAAGGTTTTCATGAGTTTCTCTGTAGTATGCAGCATTCTTGGGTCTTCCACATCCTTGAGATGTCTGACCCTATAATTCTCAAGTTTGTAACTATCCGCTTCATTCCTTTTATGCTCATACTTATCTCACTATATCATCACATTGAATACTGTGTAAGAAGGCTCCCATGTTATTGAGAAAATGTAAACAGTGGTTACACAATAATGATAGCACTAGTCATTAGTAAGGTTCACCAAATAGCAAGTATTTTTCTTTACAACTTCTTTAGGCCAAAAAGAGCCAGATACTACTATTCTCATTTCATATACGAGGATCCTGAGGCTCAGCAATATTAAATAACTTTCTCAAAAACACAGAAAAACAGTTGTTCCAGGATTCAAATGTAGTACTTCGTACCTTCAACTTTTCTAATACTTAACTATATTCAAGAGATAGGAAGGAAAAAAGGTAACAGTAATAATGGGGAGATGGTGGCAAGGGAAAGAAAAGACATGGTGGTGATTCTTGGGGAGATGTACCATCCTAAGACCAAACCACCACTAAAGTCTGCAATCTGAGTCCCTACCCACCATCAAAGGGGCAATCCTCAAATTGGAGAACACAGCTTACTACATGGTTTCTGTGTCTTACACTTATTTGGTATCTCCCAGGGTGGCAAAGGCTTAATAATACATTTTGGATAGGTAGATAAATAGATGGAAAGATGACGAATACACACTTAGCATGGAAGGGAAGTTTCAGCTAGTTCAAAGAAATGTTCATTCCATTAACATGTCCACTACAAGATTCTGAAATGCATTATGAAAGCCAACTTGGTTACAATTTAGTTTTGCTAGGTCACTCAGGTGTGAAAAATGGAAGACTGGGATATACAAACAACTGCTGTTTTAAGAACCAGAGAGAGCAAGCTAACAAAAGGTGAACAAAGAAAACATTTATAGAATTATATAAACTGAACAGGTAGGAAGTTAATGAGAGTAAACGGAGTAAGATGGTAGGCAGCTTAAAAAAGGTCTTTTAGCGCACAGAGAAGAACACTGTCTTTCTTTACAAAGCAGTACCCAAAAGCTGTAAAATAAGACACTTTGACCAGTAAATACAAAGTTTTTCCTGTTAAAAACAAACAAAAACATAAAACCCATTCTCTTCATTTCCATGAGTGGCACAATCGGTTTCCCACTTACCCAAGAATGAAAAGCTTTGCCTCATCAAGGATTCCTTCTTTCTCTTTGCTAGCTATAAACCCACATCAAGCCAGACACTCCACTTCTTAAAATATAATTTCCACCCAATCTTATCTTTTCCAATAATAACTACTTCAAAAATGCCCTCAGCACCTTACTATTCTCTACTTTACATTTAAGACTTTTTACCACCTGGCCCCTATTGTTCCTCTCCAACAATTTCTGAGTATTTTCATATGCCCCTTCCAATGAAGACAAACTAAATTACTCATTGTTGCCTCCCAAAAATGTTAAAAACACTCTTGCCCTCTGGCCTTTGCTCATACTGCTCCCCTCTAGGAAGGGCCTCTATGCACTCTGCTGTTCATTCACTTGTTCAGTAAATACTCTGAATAACCATTAGGTATTCTGTTGGCCCTGGAAAAAATTCACAGTCCCTGACTTCAAGGAATTTACCATCTATAAAAGCTTATTATTTCTTCAATTCTAGGTTCAAGGCTTATGTACTTTTGAAGTTCCACTCTGAGCAACTACTGCATTTATAGGATGGACACTTACTAAGTCTACCGATTATTAGTACTTTTAATTTATAACTCCTGCATTCTCAACCAGAAGGTAGGTCACTGCGGGGCTGCTACCATTTCTTCATTTCTCCAATGCCAAGAAAAACACTTTAAAAATAAAAAGCATTAGACAAAGACACCACAAAAAAAGAAAATTATGGACCAATATCCCTGATGAACATAGATGCAAAATGCTCAACAAAATATTGGCAAACTGAATTCAAAAATACATCAAAAAGATCATCTATCATGACCAAGTGGGATTTATTCCAGGGATGCAAGGATGGTACAGTATTTGAAAATCAATCAACATCATACACCACATCAACAAAAAGGACAAAATCATATGATCATCTCAACAGATGCTAAAAAAGCATCTGACAAAATTCAACATCCATTCATGATAAAAACTCAAAAAAATTGGTATAGAGGGTAAGTACCGTAACGTAATAAAGGCCATATATGACAAACTCACAACCAAAATCAAACTTAACAGCAAAAAGCTGAAAGCTTTTCCTCTAAGACCGAGAACAAGACAAGGATGCCCACTCTTACCACTTTTATTCAACATAGTACTGGAGGTCCCAGCCACAGCAATCAGACAACACAAAGAAGTAACAGCCATCCAGATTGGTAAAGAAGAAGTTAAACTGTCACTGTTTGCAGATGGCATGATATTGTAAATAAAACTATCCTAAAGAATTTACCCCAAAACTACTAGATCTAATATCTGAATTCAGCAAAGTGACACGATATAAAATTAATACACAGAAATCTGCTGCATTTCTATACACTAATCATGAACTAGGAGAAAGAGAAATCAGGAAAACAATTCCATCCACAGCTGCATCAAAAAGAATAAAATACCTAGGAATAAACCTAACCACAGAAGTGAAAGACATATACTCTGAAAACTACAAGACACTCATGAGAGAAATTAAAGAAGATACCAATAAATGGAAATAGATCCCCTGCTCATGGATAGGAAGAATTAATATTGTCAAAATGGCCATCCTGCCTAAAGCAATCTAAAGATTCAATGCAATCCCTATCAAAATGCCAAAAGCATTCTTCAATGAACTAGAGCAAATAGTTCTAAAATTCATATGGAACCACAAGAGACCTCGAATAGCCAAAGCAATCCTGAGAAGGAAGAGTAAAGCTGGGGGGATTATGCTCCCCAAGCTCAACTACAAAGCCACAGTAATCAAGACAATTTGGTACTGGAACAAGAACAGACCCATAGACCAATGGAACAGATTAGAGATCCCTGATATAAACCCAACCATATATGGTCAATTAAAATACGATAAAGGAGCCTTGGACATACAACAGGAAAATGACAGCCTCTTCAACAGCTGGTGTTGGCAAAACTGGACAGCTACCTGCAAGAGAATGAAACTGGATTATTGTCTAACCCCATACATAAGAGTAAACTCAAGATGGATCAAAGACCTGAATGTAAGTCATGAAAACATAAAACTCTTAGAAGAAAACATAGGCAAAAATCTCCTGAATATAAACATGGGCAACTTTTTCCTGAACATATCTCCTTGGGAAAGGGAAACAAAAGCAAAAATGAACAAAAAGCTCCTGTACAACAAAGGACACCACCATCAGCAGCACAAAAAGGCATCCTACAGTACGGGAGAATATATTTCTAAATGACATATCTGACAAGGGGTTAACATCCAAAATATATAAAGAACTTATATACCTCCACACACAAAAAGCAAATAACCCAATTGAAAAATGGGCAGAGGATATGAAGAGACAGTTCTCCAGAGAAGAAATTCAGATGGCCAAAAGGGACATGAAAAGATGCTCCACATCACTAATTGTAAAGGAAATGCAAATTAAATCCACAATGAGGTTTCACCTCACACCAGTCAGAATGGCCAGCATCAAAAAGACTAAGAACAACAAATGCTGGAGAGGATGTGGAGAAAGGGGAACCCTCCTGCATTATTGGTGGGAATGTAAACTAGTTCAACCATTGTGGAAAGCAATATGGAGGTTCCTCAAAAAACTAAAAAATAAAAATACCATTTAACCCGGGAATTCCACTCCTAGGAATTTACCCAAAGAATACAAGTTCTCAGATTCAAAAAGACAGATGCACAGTGGAATACTGTTCAGCCATAAGAAAAATAAATCCTACCATAAATACATGGATGGAGCTAGAGGGTATTATGCACAGTGAAATAAGTCAGGCAGAGAAAGACAAGTACCAAATGATTTCTCTCATTTGTGGAGTATAGCAACAAAGCAAAACTGAAGGAACAAAACAGCAGCAGACTCAAAAACTCCAAGAAGGAACTAGCGCTTACCAAAGGGGAGGGGTGGTGGAGGGTGGCTGGGGGGGAAGGGAGAACGGGATTGATGGTTATTATGATTAGTACACATAGTATGGGGGGATCATGGGGAAGACAGTGTAACAGAGAAGACAAGTAGTGACTCCGTGGCATCTCACTATACTGACGGACAGTGACTGCAATGAGGTATGAGGAGGGACTCGATAATATGGGTGATTGTAGTAACCACATTGTTTTTCATGTGAAATCTTCATAAGAGTGTACATCAATAATACCTTAATAAAAAAAGACATATGAACCCCTGTGTTTATCGCAGCACTATTTACAATAGCCAAGATATGGAAGTAACCTAAGTGTCCATCAGTAGATGAATGGATAAAGAAGATATGGTACATATACACAATGGAGTATTATTCAGCCATAAAAAGAAAACAAATCTTACCTTTTGCAACAGCATGGATACAGCTAGAGCATATTATGCTCAGTGAAATAAGCCAGGTGGAGAAAGACATGTACCAAATGATTTCATGCATTTGTGGAGTGTAACAACAAAGCAAAACTGAAGGAATAAAACAGCAGCAGACTCACAGACACTAAGAAGAGACTAGCAGTTACCAAACAGATGGGGTTTAGGAGGGTGGGAGGGGAGGGAGGGAGAAGGGGACTAAGGGGGAGTATAATTAGTAATCACAATACAGGTAGGTCACAGGGAAGGCAGTACAGCACGGAGAAGACAATTAATGACCCCTTAGCATCTTACTACGCTGATGGAACAGTGACTGCAATGGGGAGGTAAGGACTTGGTAATATGAGTGAATGTTGAAACCACAATGTTGTTCATGTGAAACCCTCAGAAGATTGTATATCAATGATACTTTAGTTAAAATAAAATAAAAATAAAAACAAAAATCAGGAGTGATGGGAGCAATGACAAATGAGGAAGCTACAGGCCTTTGTACTTCAACACACTGGATTAACAAACAATATATGGACCAGAATACCGTGGTGAGAATTCTAGAGACCAGTTGAGAAGCTATAGCATACAGCATTGTAAAATCAAGAGATTCCAGCAAAAGGGAAATTCATAGTATTTTATGTGGTCATTCATATCCCTCCCCCTACCCAGCATAGTGCAGAGCAACTAGGAGGAAACCTCCTCAAACCAGACTCCTTCCTATGGACAGAAACAAGAGTGGACAATGTACCCAATGTTCTGACTTGTCTGCAGTCTCACTGAAGGACTGGTTTCTGTCTCATGTGACTCAGAGCACTGACCAGACTAGCATCAGAATTTCAAAGCCACTGAAACCTGAGGCAAGCATCATATTAAAGGTGCAGTTCTGCAGGCAGACAACAGGGAGAGCAAGAAATCAGCCCAAATCACTCTGGGCTAAGTAGTGAAGATCTTTCCATGCACAAATTTAGTACACAAAGAGTGGGATAGGTGGTTTCATCAAATGCCAAAATCCCAGTAAAAAATTATAAGCATACAAAGAAACAGGAAAACATGACCCAACAAAGGAACAAAATAAAACTCCACAGACTGTAAAAAAATGCACATCTATGAGCTACCTAACAAAAAATTTTAAATAACAGTCATGAAGATATTCAATGACCTAAAAGAAAACAAAGATAAACAACTAAACAAAACAAGGAAAACAATGCATGAACAAAATGAGAGTAACAGAGATAGAAATTATAAAATAAGAATCAAATGGAAACTCTGGAACTGAAAAATACATAACTGAAATGAAAAAAATTCACTAGAGGGGTTTAATATCAGATGTGATAAAGCAGAAGAAAGAATCAGTGAAGCTGAAGACAGGTCATTTGAAATTGAGGAGCAAGAAAGAAAAAAATAAATGAAGAAAAGTGAAGAAAGCCTAATGGAATAATGGGAAACTATTAAAAGGACTAATACACACATCATGAGAACCCCAGAAACAAAAGAGAGCGAAAGGACAGAGAGCTTATTTGAAGAAATAATGGCTAAAATCCCCCAAATCTGAGGAAAGAAATAGACATACACATTCAAGAAGCTCAAGACTCCAACTAAGATAAATTCAAAGAGAACCACAGCAAGACACATAATCAAACTGTCTAAAGTCAAAGACAAAGATAGAGTATTGAAATAAATGTGAAAAACAATTTGTCATACACAAGTGAGCTTTCCATATGGTCATCATCAATTTCTCAGCAGAAATGTTGTAGGCTAGAAGAGAGTGGGAAGGAATATTCAAAGTGCTAAAAAAAAAAATAAAATGGCCTCTGTTCACAGATGACATGATCTCATATGTAGAAAGTGCTAAAGGTTACACACACATACACATGCACACACATACACATACACAAGACTAGAATAAACATATTTAGCAAAGTTGCCTGATACAAAATCAACACAAAAGTTAGTTGTGTTTCCATACACTAACAATGAACAATCCAAAAAGGAAATTAAGAGAAAAATTTCATTTACAAAACCATAAAAAAGAATACAATACAGAGGAATAAATATTACCAAGGAGGTGAAAGACTTGTATACTACAAACTACAAACATTGCTGAAAGAAATTAAAGAAAACACAAATATATGGAAAGACATCGCATATTCATGGAAAAGAAAACAGATTCATGGAATATTTTTTATTATTTTTATTAAGGTATTATTGATATATACTCTTATGAAGGTTTCACATGAAAGACCAATGTGGTTACTACATTTACCATATTATCAAGTCCCTACCCATACCCAAATGCAGTCACTGTCCTTCAGTGTAGTAAGATGCCATAGATTCACTATTTGCCTTTTTTGTGCTACACTGCTTTCCCTGTGATCCCCCACACCATGTGTACTAAACAAAATACTCTTCAATCCCCTTCTCCCACTCTCCTCACCTTCCCTCCCACACCACTTCCCTTTGGTAACCACTAGGTCCTTCTTGGAGTCTCTGAGTCTGCTGCTATTTTGTTCCTTCAGTTTTGCTTCGTTGTTATACTCCACAAATGAGGAAAATCATTTGGCACTTGTCTTTCTCTGCCTGGCTTATTTCACTGAGCATAATATCCTCCAGCTCCATCATGTTGTTGAAAATGGTAGGATTTGTTTCTTTCTTATGGTTGAATAGGATTCCATTGTTTATATGTACCACCTCTTCTTTATCCATTCATCTACTGGTGGACACTTAGGTTGCTTCCATTCCTTGGTTATTGTAAATAGTGCTGCAATAAACATAGGGGTACATATGTCTTTTTGAATCTGAGAAGTTGTATTCTTTGGGTAAATTCAAAGAAGTGGGATTACTGGGTCAAATGGTATTTCTATTTTCAGTTTTTCTAGGAACCTCCATATTGCTTTCCAAAATAGTTGAACTTGCTTACATTCCCACCAGCAGTGTAGGAGGGTTCCCCTTTCTCCTCATCCTCGCCAGCATCTGTTGTTCTTAGATTTTTTGATGCTGGCCATCCTTACTGGTGTGAGGTGATATCTCATTGTGCTTTTAATTTGCATTTCCCTGATGATTAGTGATGTGGAGCATCTTTTCATGTGCCTGTTGGCCATTTGAATTTCTTCTCTGGAGAACTGTCTCTTCATATCCTCTGCCCATTTTTTAATTGGTTTATTTGCTTTTTGTGTGTTGAGTTGTATAAGCTCTTTATATATTTTGGATGTTAACCCCTTGTTGGATATGTCATTTACAAATATATTCTCCCATACTGTAGGATGCCTTCTTGTTCTGTTGATGCTATCCTTTGCTGTACAGTAATTTTTTAGTTTGATGTAGTCCCACGAATTCATTATTGCTTTTGTTTCCCTTAATTGAGGAGATGCGTTCAGGAAGAAGTTGCTCATGCTTTTATTCAGGAGATTTTTGCCTATGTTTTCTTCTAAGAGTTTTATGGTTTCATGACTTACACTCATGTCCTTGATCTATTTCAAGTTTACTTTTGTGTATGGGGTAAAACAATAATCCAGTTTCATTCTCTTCCATGTAGCTGTCCAATTTTGCCAACACCAGCTGTTGAAGAGGCTGTCATTTCCCCATTGTATGTCCATGGCTCCTTTATCATATATTAATTGACCATATAAGGTTGGGTTTATATCAGGGCTCTCTAGTCTGTTCCATTGGTCTATGGGTCAATTTTTGTGCCAGTAGCAAATTGTCTTGAGTACTGTGGCTTTGTAGTAGAGCTTGAAGTTGGGGAGCATAATCCCCCCAGCTTTATTCTTCCTTCTCAGGATTGCTTTGCCTATTTGGGATTTTTGTGGTTCCATATGAATTTTAGAATGATTTTCTCTACTTCACTGAAGAATGCTGTTGGTATTTTGATAGGAATTGCATTGAATCTGTAGATTGCTTTAAGCAGGATGGCGATTTTGACAATATTAATTCTTCCTACCCATGAGCATGGGATGTGTATCCATTTATTGGTATCTTCTTTAATCTCTCTCATGAGTGTTTTGTAGTTTTCAGAGTATAGGTCTTTCACTTCCTTCATTAGGTTTATTCCTAGGTATTTTATTATTTTTGATGCAACTGTGAATGGAATTGTTTTCCTGATTTCTCTCTCTGCTAGTTCATTGTTAGTGTATAGGAATGCCACAGATTTCTGCATATTAATTTTGCATCCTGCAACTTTGCTAAATTCATATATTAGATCTAGTAGTTTTGGAGTGGATTCTTTAGGGTTTTTTATGTACAATATCATGTCATCTGCAAACAGGGACAGTTTAACTTCTTCCTTGCCAATTTGGATGCCTTTTATTTCTTTGTGTTGTCTCATTGCCGTGGCTAGGACCTCCAGAACTATGTTGAATAGAAGTGGGGAGAGTGGGCACCCTTGTCTTGCTCCCAATCTTAAAGGAAAAGCTTTCAGCTTCTCGCTGTTAAGTATAATGTTAGCTGTGGGTTTGTCATATAAGGCCTTTATTATGTTGAGGTACTTGCCCTCTATACCCATTTTGTTGAGAGTTTTTATCATGAATGGATGTTGAATTTTGTCAAATGCTTTTTCAGCATCTATGGAGATGATCATGTGGTTTTTGTCCTTCTTTTTGCTGATGTGGTGGATGATGTTGATGGATTTTCAAATGTACCATTCTTGCACCCCTGGAATAAATTCTACTTGATCATGATGGATGATCATTTTGATGTATTTTTGAATTCGGTTTGCTAATATTTTGTTGAGCATTTTTGCATCTGTGTTCATCAGGGATATTGGTCTGCAATTTTTTCCTTGTGGTGTCTTTGCCTGTTTTGGTATAAGACTGATGCTGGCCTCATAGAATGAGATTGGAAGTATTCCCTCTTCTTCTACTCTTTGGAAAACTTTAAGGAGGATGGATATTAGGTCTTCCCTAAATGTTTGATAAAATTCAGCAGTGATACACGGCAAGGTTATCATTTAAATTTGAAGGAGGGATTCAGCAATTTTCACAAAAGCAAAAGCTTTGAGAATTTACCCACAAACCACCTCTACACTGCATTTTGGAGGGACTCCTATAGATGGGAGTATTCCTAAGGCTAAAAAGATGTCACCCATGGGAAGACAGAGTATAGAATATTATTCATAACATACAAAGAATGGAGGAGGAAAAAAAAAGAACTTTTAGGTTGTGTTTGTAATAGTATACAAAGTAAGTTAAATTAGACAGTTAGACAGTAAGGGAATTGCCCTTGAACCTGTGGTAACCACGAATCTAAAGCCTGCAATGGCAATAAGTACATACCTATTGATAATCACCCTAAATGTAAATGGTCTGAATGCACCAATTAAAAGACATAGAATTACTGAATGGATAAAAAAACAAGACCCATCTATATGCGGCCTACAAGAGACTCACTTCATACCCAAAGACATACACAAACTGAAAGTAAAGGGATGGAAAAAGACATTTCATGGAAATAATAGTGAGAAAAAACCAGGAGTTGCAGTGCTTGTATCAGACAAAATAGACTTCAAAACAAAGAAAGTCACAAGAGACAAAGAAGGACATTACATAATGATAAAAGGGTCAGTCCAACAAGAGGATATAACTATTATAAATGTCTATGCACCCAACACAGGATCACGTACATATGTGAAACAAATACTAACAGAATTAAAGGGGGAAATAGAATGCAATGCATTCATTTTAGGAGACGGTGACACACACTCACTGCAAAGGACAGATCAACCAGACAGAAAATAAGTGAGGAGACAGAGGCACTGAACAACATAATAGAATAGATGGACCTAACAGACATCTACAGAACACTCCATCCAAAAGCAACAGGATACACATTCTTCTCAAGTGCACATGGAACATTTTCAAGAATTGATAATATATTAGGCTACAAAAAGAATATCAATAAATTGAAAAAGACTGAAATTGTATCAACCAGTTTCTCAGATCAAAATGTATGAAACTAGGTATAAATAACACAAAGAAAATGAAAAAGCCGGACTTCCGGGAAGATGGCGGTGTGAGCAGGGCGGCAGAAATCTCCTCCCAACACTATATTTATCTATGAAAACACAGAAAATACATCTATTCCTAAAAGAGAGACGAGAATACACAGGAAAGCGCACAGCGTGCAGCTACACCCGAGAGGACTCGGCACCCCAAGAGGCGGGTAAGATACGGAGCCGCGACCCGGCGGACCCGAGCCCTCCCCCACCCCAGCGCACCGGCGGGAGGAGAGGATTCAGAGCCGGGAGGGAGAGGAAGCACACCCCGCGAAGTAGCCAGCCACGGTGATCCGCACGGGGAGCGCTGACCCACATTGTGCAGTGCAGCGGAGATTGGAGAGACAGAGGGGCAGGATCTGAGCGGGGAACGCGCCAGGGGGCTTGCAGCCGGCTCCGGGAAGGAAAAAAAAAAAGTGCGCGCTTTCTCAGCGGTCTTAAAGAGACAGGAGCCCAGCGGAGGAGCCGGATCACCCCAGCACACTCAGCCCAGCAGGCTGGGAGTCCTGGGGAGTTTCAGACGCCTTAGCTGGCGACTGAGGAAGCGTAGCCATACTTAACACTTCTCACTGAGATCAACAGCCTCCTATTCGTTCCCACCCCTGCCAGAGCGATAAAGGGCCCTGCGGAGCAGCACAGTCACAGCTGTGGAATAGTGGGGCAATAGCGCCACCTAGAGCATTCCCACAGAATCTACGTCCGGTGGGCATTTTTTTGTTTTGTTTGTTTGTTTTGTTTTTGTTTTTTTCTTTTCTTTCTTTTTTTCTTTTTTTCTTTCTTTCTCTTTTTTTCTTTTTTTCTCTTTTTTTTTTCTTCTCTTTTTAAAGTCTTAAAGAGCCCAGCTGACATACGTGGCAACTATCAGTGACCAAATTATACAGCCATGAAAAGACAGAGGAATATGGTTCAGACCAAAATCAACCAGACAACCCCAGAGAGGGAGTCTGAAGGGATGGAAATGCACAGCCTGCCTGAAAAAGAATTTAGAATAAAAGTCATAACCATGCTGATGGACCTACAGAGAAATGTGCAAGAGCTGAGGGAGGAAGTGAGGGAACTGAGGAAAGACAATACAGAAATCAGACAAGCGATCGACGGGCTTAACAGCAGAATGGATGAGATGCGAGAGACTGTTAATGGAATAGAAAACAGAGAACAGGAGTACAGAGCAGCTGAGGCAGAGAGAGATAAAAGGATTTCTAGGAATGAAAGAATATTAAGAGAACTGTGTGACCAATCCAAACGGAACAATATTCGCATTATAGGAGTACCTGAGGAAGAAGAGAGAGAAAAAGGGATAGAAAGTGTCTTTGAAGAAATAATTGCTGAAAACTTTCCCTCGCTGGGGAAGGAAGTAGTCTCGCACTCCACTGAAGCTCATAGATCTCCCAACACAAGGGACCCAAGGAAGACAACACCAAGACACATAATAATTAAGATGGCAAAGATCAAAGATAAAGACAGGGTATTAAAGGCAGCTAGAGAGAGAAAAAAGATCACCTACAAAGGAAAACCCATCAGACTATCATCAGACTTCTCAACAGAAACCTTACAGGCCAGAAGAGAATGGCATGATATATTTAACGTTATGAAACAGAAGGGCCTCGAACCAAGAATATTGTATCCAGCACGATTATCATTTAAATATGATGGAGGATTAAACAATTTCCAGACAAACGAAAGTTGAGAGAGTTTGCCTCTCATAAACCACCACTACAGGATATCTTAAATGGACTGCTCTAGATGGAAGCACACCTAAGGCTAAAAGATGTCACCAGAGAAAATAAAATCATAGCAAAGAAAGCAGACCATCCAAATACTAACTAAAGGCAAGAATAAAACACCTATTATAGAAAGAATGGAGGAGGAGGAATAAGAAGGGAGAGAAATAAAGAAACATCAGACTGTGTTTACAATAACTTAACAAGAAAGTTAAGTTAGACTGTTAGATAGTAAAGAAGCAACCCTTGAACCCTTGGTAACCACGAATCTAAAGCCAGCAATGGCAATAAGCACATACCTATCAATAATCACCCTAAATGAAAATGGACTGAATGCACCAATCAAAAGACACAGAGTAACAGAATGGATAAAAAAGCAAGACCCATCTATATGCTGCCTACAAGAAACTCACCTCAAATCCAAAGATATACACAGACTAACAGTGAAGGGATGGAAAAAGATATTTCATGCAAACAACAAAGAGAAAAAAGCAGGTGTTGCAGTACTTGTATCAGACAAAATAGACTTCAAAACGAAGAAAGTAGCAAAAGATAAGAAGGACATTACATAATGATAAAGGGGTCAGTCCAACAAGAAGATATAACCATTATAAATATATATGCACCCAATACAGGAGCACCAGCATATGTGAAACAAATACTAACAGAATTAAAGGAGGAAATAGACAGCAATGCATTCATTTTAGGAGACTTCAACACACCACTCACTCCAAAGGACAGATCAACCAGACAGAAAATAAGTGAAGACACAGAGGCACTGAACAACACTAGAACAGATGGACCTAACAGACATGTACAGTACTCTGCACCCAAAAGCAACAGGATACACATTCTTCTCACGTGCACATGAGACATTTTCCAGAATAGACCACATACTAGGCCACAAAAAGAACCTCAGTAATTTCAAAAATATTGAAATCCTCCCAAGCAACTTCTCAGATCACCAAGGTATAAAACTAGAAATAAATTTTAGAAAGAAATCAAAAAAGCTCACAAATACATGGAAACTTAACAACACTCTCCTAATTAATCAATGGGTTAACGACCAGATCAAAACAGAAATCAAAGAATATATGGAGACTATGGCAACAACAACACAAAGCCACAACCGGTGGGATGCAGCAAAGGCAGTTCTAAGAGGAAAGTATATTGCAATCCAGGCCTATTTAAAGAAGGAAGAACATTCCCAAAAGAATAGTCTAAAGACACAATTACTGAAATTGGAAAAAGAAGAACAAATGAGGCCCAAAGTCACTAGAAGGAGGGACATAATAAAGATTAGAGAGAAATAAATAAAATTGAGAAGAATAAAACAATAGAAAAAATCAATAAAACCAAGAGCTGGTTCTTTGAAAAAATAAACAAAATAGATAAACCCCTAGCCAGACTCATTAAGAGAAAAAGAGAATCTACACACATAAACACAATCAGAAATGAGAAAGGAAAAATCACGATGGACCCCACAGAAATACAAAGAATCATAAAGAGAATATTATGAGAATCTATATGCTAACAAGCTGGAAAACATAGAAAGAAATGGACAACTTCTTAGAAAATACAACCTTCCAAGACTGACCAAACAGAAAACAGAAAAACTAAACAGACCAATCACACCAGTGACCAATCGGAATTAGGTAATCAAAAAACTACCAAAGAACAAAACCTGGGCCTGGAGTAGTTCACCTCTGAATTCTGCCAGACATATAGAGGAAGAAATAACGCAGTTCTCCTTAAAGTTTTCAAAAAATGAAGAGGAGGGAGTGCTTCCAAACTCATTCTCCTGAAGCCAACATCACTCTAATACCAAAACCTGGAAAAGACCTCATCAAAAAAAGAATATTACCAATATCCTGATGAACATAGATGCAAAAATACTCAACAAAATATTAGCAAACCGAATTCAAAAATACATCAAAAAGATCATCCATCATGATCAAGTAGGATTTATTCCAGGGATGCAAGGATGGTACAACATTCAAAAATCCATCAACATCACCCACCACATCAACAAAAAGAAGGACAAAAACCACATGATCATCTCCATAGATGCTGTAAAAGCATTTAACAAAATTCAACATCCATTCATGATAAAAACTCTCCAACAAAATGGGTATAGAGGGCAAGTACCTCAACATAATAAAGGCTATATATGACAAACCCACAGCCAACATTATACTTAACAGCGAGAAGCTGAAAGCTTTTCCTTTAAGATCAGGAACAAGACAAGGATGCCCACTCTCTCCACTGTTAACCAACAACAAACTAGGTCTAACAGCACAGCAGTCAGACAAAACAAAGACATACAAAGGCATCCAGATTTGGTGAAAAGAAGTCAAATTGTCACTATTTACAGAGATGACATGACCTGGCCATAAAACCCTAAAGATTCCATTCCAAAACACTAGAACTAATATCTGAGATTCAGTAAAGTTGTAGGATACAAAATTAACACACAGGGATCTGTTGGCTTTCCTATACACTAATGATGAACTAACAGAAAGAGAAATCAGAAAAACAATTCCATTCACAATTGCATCAAAAAGAATAAAATACCTAGGAATAACCCTAACGAAGGAAGTGAAAGACCTGTACTCTGAAAACTACAAGACACTCTAAGAGAAATTAAAGAGGACACTAACAAATGGAAATGCATCCCATGCTCTTGGCTAGGAAGAATAAATATTGTCAAAATGGCTATACTACCTAAAGCAATCTACAGATTCAATGCAATCCCCTATCAAACTACCAACAGCTTTCTTCAATGAACTCGAACAAATAATTCTAAAATTCATATAGAACCACAAAAGACCCCGAATAGCCAAAGCAATCCACAGAGAGGAGGAATAAAACAGGGAATTACACCCCTGACTTCAAACTCTACTACAAAGCCACAGTAATCAAGACAATTTGGTATTGGCACAAAAACAGACCCACAGACCAGTGGAACAGAATGAAAATCAAACATTAACCCAAACATATACAGTCAATTAATATTTGATAAAGGAGCCTTGGATATACAATGGGGAGATGACAGCCTCTTCAGCAGCTGGTGTTGGAAAAACTGGACAGCTACATGTAAGAGAATGAAACTGGACTACTGTCTAGCCCCATACACAAAGGTAAACTCAAGGTGGATCAAAGACCTGAATGTAAGTCATGAAACCATAAAACTCTTAGAAAAAAACATAGGCAAAAATCTCTTGGACATAAACATGAGCAACTTCTTCATCAACATATCTCCCCGGGCAAGGGAAACAAAAGCAAAAATGAACAAGTGGGACTATATCAAGCTGAAAAGCTTCTGTACAGCAAAGGACACCATCAGTAGAACAAAAAGACATCCTACAGTATGGGAGAATATATTCATAAAAAACGTATCTGATAAAGGGTTGACATCCAAAATATATAAAGAACTCATGCACCTTAACAAACAGAAAGCAAATAATGCAATTAAGAAATGGGCAGAGGACATGAATAGACACTTCTCCAAAGAAGAAATTCAGATGGCCAACAGGCACATGAAAAGATGCTCCACATCGCTAATCATCAGAGAAATGCAGATTAAAACCACAATGAGATATCACCTCACACCAGTGAGGATGGCCAACATCCAAAACACAAACAACAACAAATGTTGGCGAGGATGTGGAGAAAAGGGAACCCTCCTACACTGCTGGTGGGACTGCAAATTAGTTCAACCATTGTGGAAAGCAGTATGGAGGTTCCTCAAAAAACTCAAAATAGAAATACCATTTGACCCAGGAATTCCACTCCTAGGAATTTACCCTAAGAATGCAGCAGCCCAATTTGAAAAAGGACAGATGCACCCCTATGTTTATTGCAGCACTATTTACAATAGCCAAGAAATGGAAGCAACCTAAGTGTCCATCAGTAGATGAATGGATAAAGAAGATGTGGTACATATACACAATGGAATATTATTCAGCCATAAGAAGAAAACAAATCCTACCATTTGCAACAACATGGATGGAGCTAGAGGGTATTATGCTCAGTGAAATAAGCCAAGCCGAAAAACACAAGTATCAAATGATTTCACTCATATGTGGAGTATAAGAACAAAGAAAAAAACTGAAGGAACAAAACAGCAGCAGACTCACAGAACCCAAGAACGGACTAATAGTTACCAAAGGGAAAGGGACTGGGGAAAATGGGCGGGAAGGGAGGGATGGGAGGGAAAAAGGGGCATTACGATTAGCAGATGTAATGTTGGAGGGGGCACGGGGAGGGCAGTACAACGCAGAGAAGACAAGTAGTGATTCTATAGCATCTCACTACGCTGATGGACAGTGACTGTCATGGGGTTGGTGCGGGGACCTGATGAAGGGGTAGTTTAATAATCGTAATATTGCACATGTAATTGTAAATTAATGACAATAAAATAAATTATATTAAAAAAAAGATATACTGTTAATATTAACAAGTTAAACTCACATCTGTCCGGGCTTGTGCCTCCTCTTGATTCATTTCGTATTTGACTGAGAAAGAAACCTGGTATTTAAAAGGAAGCAAATTAGACATACTGAAAAGATATAACACAAACCTACTTTTACTACCAAAATAAATTGGTAGCTGGAGTTTACCATAAATGCCATGTTCTTAAACTATCAATATTATTAGAGTTGACCCTTACTTAACACATAAATGGAAATGTTTTGGGGAATTACTTATGCTGCTTTAAATATCCTTTTTGAACACACATTAAAGAAAGAAGGGTTCATTAGGGGCTAGGTTAGGCTCCTTAAGAGCAGTCAAACCAAAACTAATCATATTTCATTTTCTGATAGGTTTCTATAACTGAGAAATGTGACTATGTATCAAGAATTTAGCAAATGGCTAAACAATCACTCCCTAAGAATGCAGATTAACCAAAGGGCTCCATGAGAATCTTAGGGGTACCACTGTTTTAAGAGACAGGAAGAGAAAGAAGAACCAGTAAAGGGCAAGAGAAACAGGACTATGGGGAGCAGGAGAGGCAACATATCTAAGTCTTACCAGGGTCATGGAATAGGAGTTTCAAGAAGGTCAAGAGTAGAGTGTCAAATGTTACACAAATGTTTAAGAAATATAGCAAATATACGTGGAATTCATTGCTAATCTTCATGAAAGAGGTTTACTAAAATGCAAGAGCCAGTCTGAAAATGATGAAAGAGTAAATAGTTGGGAAATCAAGGAAAGATAACTATAGCAAGCTGAAAAGCTGGCAGAACTAAGGAAAGATTTTATTGTTTGGTTGTTTTACTTTATTTTTTAAGATAGAGAAACTGATGGTTGATATGAGCAAAGAAAGGGACCAGTAGAGAGGCAGGCTGAATAAGGAGGTAGGGGTGAAACAGGATACTGGACAAAGTACTGTAAATGGGCACAAGGAGAAGATTTAGCTTAAGAAAGGAGGAAGGGCCCTTTTTTTTTAGAAATAGAAATGAGAGACAGGAAGGATAAGAAACAGACTCTGAAGTATTAAAAAGGATATGTGAGGGAATTAGTTCTGGATGGTCTTGATCTGCTCAGTGAAATGAGGGAAGGTTATTTGCTTTTGGTGAGGGAACAGAGATGTAGCTGGATGCTTAAAACTAATGTAGAATTTTTACAATGACTATCATAAAAAATTAAGAAATGTTTAACTGTACAGTCAACAATTAGAATGAATTTAAGGTGGACTTTGTCAGTATAGTTTCATGATACTCTCAACTCTTAATCTATTTCTTATTTTCCAATTTGTCAAGACTCAGTTTAGCATATTTTGAACAATAAAAATATTTAAAGAAAAGACCCAAAGTATTTAATATTAAAATAAATAAACTCTTGGTTAGCCAGGAATGATCACTCCAGGAAATTCTCAACCAAGCAGTCTTTTGTTGTTATTAAGCATGTTTCTGGATTTTCTTCTCCTTTCCTTACAGTGTATATAAATAAGCTCAGGCAATGGGAGATAATTTTAACATTGAATTAGGTCATGCAAATGAGGATGTGAAATTTTTCAGAGAAAAGTTATGTGCCTACTTTTTGCTTAATGAAGCCTGAATCCAACAGCTGCTGAGTACAAGTACAAGCGTGACAGGCAGGCCAGAAGCACTCTGAAGGAACTGGGATATTCAAATTCAGAAAAGTTAAACAGTAAAATTAAAAGCTCCTAGTGAGTCCTGGAGCTAAGGAATGCTTATTCCCCCATTTCTCATTTTCCAGAGAGGGAAGGAATACCTATTTAATCTGAGGAAAAAGTACAGAAGAATTGCCTCTGGTTTTGCTCTCTACCCATCTCATTTATGCTCCCTCAAAGCAGGGCTGCTTTATCTGACTGATGAGGTTGGGAAGAGGAACTGTGTGCGGGGCTCAGCCTTTTCCAGGCTCACTCTCCTTGGTTTAGCCTGCCCTCAGGGTATATGAGGTCTCCCTTCTACATCCAGGTTTGCAGGCAGGAGAGAACATTAGATCTGTGGTTAACTTTATTTAAACTGAGGAAGTAGTAAGAAGCCTACTTGTGTGCAGGCTAAAGTACATTCTGTAGCTCACTTTAGCACTACTAGTAATAAAGTTGATCATTTGAATCTCTTTATGCCTATTGAAGTGTTTCTCTGTCAGGTAGGCAAGACTGGTGAGAAAAGAAAACACACACCTACTGCAAAGTTTGAGTTCCTGGTTTAATTAGGCAAGGAGACAAAATCTTAACAGAAGCAAGGTGGCAAAAGAGGACAGGAGCAGACACTGCATATCTCAGCATACATTAGGATCCTGGACAGGATGACCACCTGCTAGTGACACTGTCTACAGAAAAATTTGATTCTCGCTTTTTTATACTCACCTCTTACCATTATTAGTAAAAATAATTAAGACTTGACTATACAGTGTTTACTTAAAACTTAAAAAGGACAATTGTCTTTTGACTATACTGTAAACTGCAGCAGTATTATATTAACATATATAAAGGCACAGATTAGTATGGAACTCACCTTCACAGACTGGCTGTTGGGATCTTTGATATCAACATCACTGTAGGCAATGGTAATTAAGGGAGGATAGATGTTTCCATTTTCTGTATTGGGTACAAGGTGGATGCTGTTTAAAAGAAATACATTTCTTATTATAAATACATCCAAGCCTTTAAACATATAGTTGACATCATTTCTTTGTAATTTAAGTCGTGGTGATCTGAGAACCAACCAGTTAAATAAAAACTAGGGAAGGCCAAACGTAAACTAATGGTAACAACACAAGCTACGTTAAGTAGCCAAAACTTTAATATTAAAATATACTCTCTGAGACCAGTTAGAATCTCCTATCTACCTATGATGTTTACAAATGAAATCACTTAATGTGAACCATCTTTTGAGGAATACTCAAAAGAGGGGTTGTTACATGAAGCCTAGAGAAGGCAGATAATATCCTGACTTTCAAAAGAGAAAGATGAATTCTGAACAAAATAATGTGTCCTATCTAGCATTGTTTATGGGGTACATTTTGCTGAACTCAAAAAGCATTAGTAATGTACAATTTGTAAACTCAAAAAAGAAAATACCCAATACTATGGGTCACCATGATCTCAATAAGATTAAATCAGGCCTGACTAGGTTCAATTTCATTTTTACTGGTGATACTACATTAGCAGCAGACTGAGGGAATGCAACAAACATGGTACATTTGGATTTGAGCAAAATATATGACAGACCTTCTGTACTGCCTACCTCGTAAGATTGTTATTAAAGTGAAAATGAAGTAACAGTGAAAAAAATAACACATATTGAAGTACGTCAAAGTGCCAGACTAATTTAAGCTGATGGTGCTGATTTTCATCAGTGTATTCAAGGGACACATCATAAAATACTGGAGCGGGAAAGGTGGGTATGACATACAGACAGGAATCTCACACTGGAAAAGAGAAAGAAGGACTGCACAGTGTGACTCTAATGTAGGCTCACCATTAAAGTATTCTAGAAGACTGAAGGTTTATAGTTAATCTGGGCCAACCTAGTACAGTAGCAGGTAGAGGAGATGAAGACAGAGGATGCTTGCACATTGCAATCACCTAGCAGACTCTTTCTAACATACCGTTTCAGCCCACTGTCATTCACTTTCCTTCCACCTCCCAAACCATTCTAATTCAGAGGTGGAGTGGAGCCTAGAATGAAAACTTGGATGAAACTGCCCAGGCTCTTCTGATATAACTGTCTCCTTGGCTCCTCACCTCTATTGGTGTGTACCAATCTACGGAGATACCTGAAAATCCTTATGTATTGTCTAAATTCAGTTTTTATCATTTTCATCTGATAATTATTGACAAACACTTCCATTATGACATTTTCCCATATATTCCAGGCCTAATTTAGTGCATTAGACATTTACCTCAGTGATATTTGGGTAGCAATTCGAATTAATCTTGGCTGACTTTCTAAGTCATTTTCTCGCCCACTTAGTGCATCCACTAAGAAAATGCGCCGAGTCAAAAGCCATTTGCCAGAGGCACTGTCTTTATCATAAAAAGCAAAACAACAAAAAAAACCAACAAAAAAGATGGTGTTTAAAAAAACCTTTCAAATTGTTCAAATGGTTCTCAAGTAGTTTACTGAACAAATTTAAAACACAAAGATAATACATTTTGTTTAAGATACTGTGGTCACACAAAACAGCTACTGCTATAAGCAATTCCTAGTAATAGCTTTCCTCACCTCACTTGAATGTCTTCTGATTGAACTTTTCATTAGTTTGGAAGGACTTTTCCCTTCAAATTTCCTGAATAAGCAGGATTTTATAATATGGAAACAATAAAAGAAACTAATTTGTCCAAAAAGCAGCTCAGGGACAGCTTGAAGAAGCCCCAATTTATAGTTGTAACTCTTTTCAGGATAAAATCTTAGTAATAATATTAATTTCTTAACAGTAAGCCTGATACATTTAGTAAAAATTGTAAACAAACTAGCAATCTTATTGTTTTACTTTTTGGCATGCTATACAAAACTATGTAATAAAAGAGAATCCATGGTTTATTATCAAGTTGGTTGATATATTTATTGGTTTCAACTCATAGAGAGTAGTATATAAGGATGTCTCACCTCGGTTCACAAATATACTATTGTGTTGAAGATTTAGGTTTAACACAGGAACAGCCCAAATATATTGGTGTTGATTTTCATTGGTATATTCAAGGTACACATCATAAAATATAGGAGTGGGAAAGTCGGTTAAGATCTTAGAGAGAGAAATTTCACACTAGAAAATAAAACGTAAAACAAAACCATCCCAATTGAAAATTAGAAAGCATATTTATTACCTTTAAAAGAGTGTTTTTTAATTTTGTAAGATTAAATATCTTTAAACTATCTTGTTTATATGCATTTCCATGTGCCTTCCAAAACATGAATACTACAAATATATATATTTTAATAAGGGCCAAAAAACAAACAGTAAAGAACTGCTTCTTGTCCTATAACCCAGCTAGACAAAGTATGCTTTCATCTCAGCATTAAGTGTACATCAGTGAAAAGGTCTAAAAACTACTGTCTTGTGGGATGAGGTCCTAAATCCTTCTCCTAATGCATGATGCTATCTTTGATTTGGCTACCATTAAACAGAACCAGGCTTATCTTCCACTGTTCCCTACTAGTCTACAGTCCATTCAACTATTCTACTTGCAGTTCCCAAATATGCTAAGCTATTCTGTCTCTTGGATGTTGCAAATGTTTCTGCCTGACATTCCTGGCCCACTGTGTTCTTCTGGCAAACTCAATTTCATTCTACAAGCCCAAGTTTGACTCACTCTGTGAATTCTTTCTGTACTACCACCCTTCCTTTGTGCCAGTTTGGTCCCTACAGAACAACACTTATCACAGTCTTTGTAATTTTTTGCCTATACAGATGTTTTCTCTACTAGGCTGTGAACCACTTCAGAGGTAGCCAGGTTTAATGAAAAAACCATGTTTTTAAGCCTAACAGAACACTGGTTCTACAATTTACTTGATGCAAGACCTTGAGTAAATTACCTAATCTCACTAAGCACTATTTCCTCATCTGTGAAGCACAGATAATATGTATCTCACATAGTTATTTCATGGATCAGATAAAATAACAATGATAAAATGCTGAGCACACAGCAGCAGGCATTTAGTAAGTATTGATTCTCCTGGTCCATGGTAGACATATAGTAACACTTCTTTCTTTTTTTAAAAAACAACATGTACGTCATTTCTGAAAATGAAAGTAAAATCATGTTCATGATGGAAAATTTGGAAAATATAAAAAAGAAAAATAAATCACCTATACTTCCACCATTCAGAGATAACCACTGTTAAAATGTTTATTGTCTTCCATGATGGTATTTTTCATTATGGTTTTAACAAAACTGGAATCAGTTTTATTCTATGGTGTGTGTATATGCACTTTATCAAGGTGTTCTTGTAGATTAGTGATTCAAATATTTAATGGCTCATAATATTCCTTTGTACCATACTGTAATTTCAAAATGGGATACCAAAGGAAGGAAAGTCAGGGAAGGGAGGTGGGAGCAAAGTATGAAGGGAGAGAAAAGGAAGCATTTTTATTTGTTACTGGGATGTAGAGGACGAGGGGGTAATATCTTATTAGTCATTAAAAATAAAGTTAATATTTTTACTTTATTACAAAATGTCCAGAAGTACATATTATTTTTAAGACCTATATGCCTAAAAGTCAATAAACAATTAACTATGAAAATCTAAGATTATGCTTCAGACTCTAAAGATAACAAAGTACTCTCTTCATGCTGAGTAAATTAGTATTTTCTCTACCCAGGTAATAAAAAACTATGTCAATGACTGAAACTATTCTTGATTATTAAAAACATTTCTAATTTTAAAAATTCAAAGATTATTCCAATTATTGCTGATGTGAAAAATGAAGACTGTTAATACAGTCAAACTTACATTTTGTTGATAGGTTGTTCCGAAAGAATAAGCAGCATTTAGTCTTGTTTCTGTGTCTGGACAGAGCTGTAGCAAAAGAATACAAATAATACATACCTCTCACAAATGTTTTCTCTGCTTATAATGAAGAGTTCTCAAGCCCCAACATGGACATGTTTTGTGTAATATTTATTTAATATATTTAAGGTGTAAAAAGTTAAGGGTGCATCTTTGTTATAATATCACAACTTAAAGTAGCCTTAAGAAATTCCCATTTAAAGTAGCTTTAAGAAAAAATCAACTGTAGCATGCAACTGATGTCCTAATCAAGCAGTAATCTAGTCTTTTCCTCATCTTTGCCTCAGGCAAAAATGGGGCACATTAGTAATTTATTAGCTAAAATTATGCTCACCTGTAAAACACCTCCTTCTAAAGTTTGCCACTTGAGAAAATTTCCTCTTACATCGTAGGAAGCAGCAATAAACTTCAGTTTTGAATTCTGATTAAATAAGTACAAGAATAAAATAATGCCACATACTTTGAAATATAGCATTCTATAAAGAAACTTTCGTTGTTGACAGATCCTGTCTTTTTCCAGAGATCAAATATTAAATTCAACTATCTTTTCTTTGAAGCAAAGTTAAGTATTTCTATGATTAAACACACATAAAATAAATGGATTGGTTTTTTTGCAAGAAAACTATTTTTTCAGAATTGAGAGGCAGTGCAAGTAACAGATAACCTCCTTTCAAACCTGTTAAATGTCTGCATGTGAGTCGGGAGATGGAGAGTGAGTAGGGAAAGGAATAATCTATTCCTTCACTCTAGAAGGCCAGAAAGTTGCGAGTTGAGAATTTGGACCTGTAAAGTCCTGGGGAAATGGCACAGGGTCCCAATCAATGTTCGGAAGCACTTTTTAAGAACTAGAGATACAGGACAGACAATGTTTTGAATTTGGTGATGAAAACTACCCTTCCAATACAACAAGCACTACTTGTTGCCATAACCATATAATAGAGGTGCCATATACTCAAGACAGCAAAATTCTATACTGCTTAGTTTCAATATATATTTAGGTTTCATTTAGTAATTAAAATTTAAAAGAACTAAAGCAAAAGAGATTAAAGATGGCAGTGTGAGAGGTGAGACAGAGGCCTCCTCGAAAAACAACATATAATATGAAAATGAAACATACAATGGAGGGATTAAAAAGCAGATTAGATACACTGGAGAAGGTAAATGGAATAGAAATTAGAGAAGAGGAATACAAAGGAGCTGAGGCACAGAGAGAAAAAAGGATCTCTAGGAATGAAAGAATATTGAGAGAATTCTGTGACCAATCCAAACAGAATAATATTCGCATTATAGGGGTATCAGAAGAAGAAGACAGAAAAACAGATAGAGTGTGTCTTTAAGGAGGTAATTGCTGATAACTTCACCAATATGGTGAAGGAGATAGTCTCTCAGGTAACAAAAGTGCACAGATCTCCCAACACAAGGGATCCAAGGAGGACAACACTAAGACATATAACAATTAAAATGGCAAGGATCAAGGATAAGGACAGAGTATTAAAAGAAGCCAGAAAAAGAAATAAGATCACATACAAAGGAAAACCCATCAGGCTATCATCAGACTTCCAAACAGAAACCTTACAGGAAAGAAGGGAGTGGCATGATATATTTAATAATGCAATGAAGCAGAAGGGCCTCGGGCCAAGAATACTTTACCTGGAAAGATTATCATTTAAATTTGAATGAGGGATTAAACAATTTTCAGATAGCAAAAGCTGAGAGAATTTACCTCCCACAAACCACCTCTACAGTGTATTTTGGAGGGCCTGCTATAGATGGAAGTGTTCCTAAGGCTAAATAGCTGTTACCAGAGGAAATAAAACCACAATAAAGAAAGTAGAACAACTAATTACTAAGCAGAAGCAAAATCAAATCAACTTCCCCAAAGTCGGTCAAGGGATAGACAGAGAGTACAGAATATGATACCTAATATATAAAGAAGGGAGAAGGAAGAAAAAGGAGGAAGAAAATAAAGAATCTTTAGATTGTGTTTGTAATAGCATGCTAAGTGAGTTAAGTTTAAGACTGTTAGAGAGTAAGGAAGTTACCCTTGAACTTTTGTTAACCGCAAATCTAAAGCCTGCAATGGCAAAAAGTACATACCTATCGATAATCACCCTAAATGTAAATCGTCTGAATGCACCAATCAAAAGACATAGAGTCACTGAATGGATTAAAAAACAAGACCCATCTATATACTGCCTACAAGACACTCACTTCAAACCCAGAGACACACACAGACTAAATGTGAAGGGATGGAAAAAGATATCTCATGCAGCTAATAGAGAGAAAAAAACAGATGTTACTGTACTTGTATGAGAAAAAATATACTTCAAAACAAAGTAAGTCACAAGAGACAGAGAAGGACAATACATAATGATAAACAGATCAGTCCAACAAGAGGATAACCATTATAAGTATCTATGCACTCAACACAGGAGCACCTACATATGTGAAACAAATACTAACAGATTTGAAGAGGGAAATAGAATGCAGTGCATTCATTCTAGGAGACTTCAACACACCACTCACATCAAAGGACAGATCAAACAGACAGAAAATAAGGAGACAGAGGCACTGAAAAATGTATTAGAACAGATGTACCTCACAGACATCTACAGAACACTTCATCCAAAAGCAACAGGATACACATTCTGCTCAAGTGCACATGGAACATTTTCAAGAATAGATCATATACTAGGCCACAAAAAGAACTTCAGTAAATTCAAAAAGATTGAAATTGTACGAACCAGCCTCTCAGATCACAAAGACATGAAAATAGAAATAAATTACAAAGAAGGCAAAAAAGCCGACAAACACATGGAGGCTTAATGACATGTTCCTAAATAATCAATGGATCAATGACCAAATAAAAAACAGAGATCAAGCAATATAAGGAGACAAATGAAAACAATAATTCAACACTGCAAAATCTGTGGGAAGCAGAAAAGGCTGTGCTAAAAGGGAAGTATATTGGAATACAGGCATACCCCAGGAAAGAAGAACAATCCCAAATGAACACTAAACTCACAATTAACCAAACTAGAAAAAGAAGAACAAATGAGGCTGAAAGTCAGTAGGAGGGACATAATAAAAATTAGAGCAGAAATAAATAAAATGAGAAGAATAAAACAATAGAAAGAATCAATGAAAGCAAGAGCTGGTTCTTTGAGAAAATAAACAAAATAGATAAACCCCTAGCCAGATTTATCAAGAAAAAAAAGAGACTCTACACACATAAACAGAATCAGAAATGAGAAAGGAAAAATCACTATGGACACCAAAGAAATACAAAGATTATGAGAGAATACTATGAAAAATTATATGCTAACAAACTGGATAACCTAGAAGAAATGGACAACTTTCTAGAAAAATACAACCTTCCAAGGCTGACCCTGGAAGAAACAGCAAGGAAATTGAATTGATAATAAAAAAAACTACCTAAGAACAAAACACCTGAACCAGATGGTTTCACTACTGAATTTTATCAAACATTTAGTGAAGACCTAATACCCATCCTCCTTAAAGTTTTCCAAAAACTAGAAGAGGAGGGAATACTCCCAAACTCATTCTACGAGGCCAACATCACTCTAATACCAAAACCAGGCAAAGAAACCACAAAAAAAGAAAATTACAGACCAATATCCCTGATGAACATAGATGCAAAAATACTCAACAAATTAGCAAACCGAATTCAAAAATACATCAAGAGGATCATATACCATGATCAAGTGGGATTCATCTCAGGGATGCAAGGATGGTACAACTTTCAAAAATCCATCAACATCATCCACCACATCAACAAAAAGGACAAAAACCACATGATCATCTCCATAGATGCTGAAAAAGCATTTGACAAAATTCAACATCCATTCATGATAAAAACTCTCAACAAAATGGGTATAGAGGGCAAGTACCTCAACATCATAAAGGCCATATATGACAAACCCACAGCTAACATCATACTTAACAACGAGAAGCTGAAAGCTTTTCATCTAAAATCGGGAACAAGACAAGGATGCCTACTCTCCCCACTTCTATTCAACATAGTACTGGAGGTCCTAGCCACGGCAATCAGACAACACAAAGAAATAAAAGGCATCCAGATTGGTAAGGAAGAAGTTAAACGGTCCCTGTTTGCAGTTGACATGATATTGTACATAAAAAAACATAAAGAATTCACTCCAAAACTACTAGAACTAATATCTGAATTCAGCAAAGTTGCAGGATACAAAATTAATACACAGAAATCTGTTACATTCCTATACACTAATGATGAACTAGCAGAAACAGAAATCAGGAAAAAATTCCATTCACAATTGCATCAAAAAGAATAAAATACCTAGGAATAAACCTAACCAAGGAAGTGAAAGACCTATACCCTGAAAATTACAAGACACTCATGAGAGAAATTAAAGAAGATATCAATAAATGGAAATACATCCCATGCTCATGGATAGGAAGAATTAATATTGTCAGATGGCCATCCTGCCTAAAGCAATCTACAGATTCAACGCAATTCCTATCAAAATACCAACAGCATTCTTCAATGAACTAGAGCAAACAGTTCTAAAATTCATATGGAACCACAAAAGACCCCACCCAAATAGCCAAAGCAATCCTGAGAAGGAAGAATAAAACAGGGGGAATTTCACTCCCAGACTTCAAGCTCTACTACAAAGCCACAGTAATCAAGACAATTTGGTACTGGCACAAGAACAGACCCATAAATCAATGGAATAGAAGAGAGAGCCCAGATATAAACCCAAGCATATATGCTCAATTAATATACGATAAAGGAGCCATGGATATACAATGGGGAAATGACAGCCTCTTCAACAACTAGTGTTGGCAAAAGTGGACAGCTACATGCAAGAGAATTAAACTGGATTACTGTCTAACCCCATACACAAAAGTAAATTCAAAATGGATCAAAGACCTGAATGTAAGTTATGAAACCATAAAACTCTTAGAAGAAAACATAGGCAAAATCTCTTGAATATAAACATGAGCAACTTTTTCCTGAACGCATCTTCTCACGCAAGGGAAACAAAAGCAAAAATGAACAAATGGGACTACATCAAGCTAAAGAGCTTCCGTACAGCAAAGGACACCATCAGCAGAACAAAAAGGCATCTTACAGTATGGGAGAATATATTTGTAAATGAAATATCTGACAAGAGGTTAACATCCAAAAAATATAAAGAACTCACATGCCTCAACAACCAAAAAGCAAATAACCCTATTAAATAATGGGCGGAGGATATGACCAGACAATTCTCCAAGGAAGAAATTCAGATGGCCAACAGGCACATGAATATATGCTCTACATCTCTAATTATCAGGAAAATGCAAATTAAAAACACAAAGTGATATCACCTCACATCAGTTTGGATGGCCAGCATCAAAAAGACTAAGAACAACAAATTCTGATGAGGATGTGGAGAATGGGGAACCCTCCTACACTGCTGGTAGGAATGTAAACTAGTTCAACCATTGTGGAAAGCAATATGGAGGTTCCTCAAAAAACTAAAAATCGAAATACCATTTATCATAGGAATTCCACTCCTAGGAATTTACCCAAAGAATACAAGTTCTCAGATTCAAAAAGACATATGCCCCTCTATGTTTATTGCAGGACAATAGCTAAGAAATGGAACAACCTAAGTGTCCCATCAGTAGATGAATGTATAAAGAAGATGTGGTACATATAAACAATGGAATACTACTCAGCCATAAAAAAAAAATCCTACCATTTGCAACAACATGGATGTAGTTAGAGGATATCATGCCCAGTGAAATAAGCCAGGCAGAGAAAGACAAGTACCAAAAGACTTCCCTCATTTGTGGAGTATAACAACGAAACATAATTGAAGGAGCAAAATAGCAGCAGACTCACAAACTCCAAGAAGGGACTAGCAGTTACCAAAGTGGAGGGGTGGGGGACAGCAGGTGGGGAGGGAGAAGGGGATTGAGGGGTATTATGATTAGTACACATGATGTAGGGGGGATCATGGAGAAGACAGTGTAGCACAGAGAAGACAAGTAGTGACTCTGTGGCATCTTACTACACTGATGGACAATGACTGCAATGGGGTAAGCAGGGGGACTCCATAATATGGGTAAATGTAGTAACCACATTGTTTTTCATGTGAAACCTTCATAAGAGTGTATATCAATAATACCTTAGTAAAAAAAATTTGTATTAAAATAAAAGAACTAAAGCAAGAATTGTGACTATAACATTCTTATTACCTTTCAAAATTACAATTCATAATGTAGTCATGCTATAATAATACAGTGACCTGTACCTGATTTTGCTCTTTAAAAATGAAATTTGTAGGAAGAGGTGTTGTACTGAGTACTTGAGGAGCTAATCCTGGTTGGTCTCCATAGAACAGCCATGGAAGATTCTGTCTCCTATAAACAATTACAATTGTGTTAATAATGGGGAGCATTTATTAATATTAATATTTGTGAAAACAGTTGCACTGAATTAGGTTGAAATGATAGTTTATCAAGCAGCATATCCTTACCAAAATGAAACAGAATGAACAGTGTGCAGTCTAGCAGTATTTTCAAAGATAAACTGAAACAGTCGACATGCATCAAAAGTGATAGAGTCCAAAGAATTCATGTTCATCACACACATATTTCCGAGAGCTTGGCAAGATGTTAGATTGGCATACACCTATAAAAGAATAATGGGAGAGAAATATAACATGGACTTTACTACTCTAAGCAAAACTTGATATAAAACTGCTTGGTTTTAATTTGACCTATTTTATAAATACTTTTATGGGGTATTTTTTTGCTTTTTAATACCTTTCATCTAATTTAAATAGAAAAGAACTTTCTATATGACATGAATAATACATTTATTTTAATTATAAATTTTAGGCAAAAATACAAAGACAGGCAATTGAAAAAAGAACTAAAACACAGCATGATATTTAAAGCAGCAATTGAATAATTATATCTGAAAGAATAATAATTTATATATTAGAAGCAAATAAATCTAATCCATTTGGTTTAAGCAATCTGTTTTATGAACAACAAAGTAAGATCACTTATTGAGTTAGTTGCTCAAACTTCTTTTTCAGTTTTCCTTATCAGGAAAAGGCAACTCCATTTTTATAGTTATTCAAGTCAAACATCACAGTGGTCTTTCTCTCCTTTCCCATATCCAACTCATCAGTAAATCCCGTTGGCTCAATCTTCAGAGTTTATCCAGAGACTAAACCCTTCTCTCATTTCCATGGTACTACACTCATCCACGGGTCTATCTCTCACTCAGATTGTAATGCTCCTAACTGGTCTCTCTGTTTCTGTCCTTGCCCCAGCAAAATCTATTCTCCACGCTAGAGTGTTCCTTTCAATCATACTTTTCGTTGCACAAAATCCTTCTATCTTCCTTACAGTGAACTCCAGGTCCCTGCCAAAGCCCCTCCCTTCATCCCTGAACTCATCATTCTACCACTTTCCCTGCTCATTCTGCTCTAGCCACTCCAGCCTCCTTCTTGTTTCTTAGTAGAACCCGCCAGGGAACTCCTGCTTTGGGACCTCTGCACTTGCCCTGGTCTCTACCTAGAACTCTTCCCTGAGATTTCACATGGCTCACTCTCACTTGCTTCAGGTCTTTGTTCATATATAACCCTAAAGGAAAACATATCCTGACCACCCTGTATAAAAAGCACCCCTTCCACTCTCTATGCTCTTTCTCCTGGTTTATTTGTCTTCCTACTACATAGCACCACCTGACATTTATTTCGAATATAATTCCATGATGGATTTTTCTATCTTTTTCTGAAATATATAATTTGATTTGAGAACAGAACCCGGCACACAGTAGGTCATCAATAAACATTTAGTAAATGACAGTATGAATCAATGTCTCCTAACACTCAATTCCAGCTGAATAAACTTGGAGACATACAATTTGTGTATAACGAAATGTGAAATGAATAACATTTTCCTTCTTTTAATCCACTAGAAAGGGCTTATTCTTCTTATAGAATATGATGAAGCAGACATACGTACTTAGAAAACTTTTATTATCTTGGGAAAAAAAGTGGTACCACAGTTTTTCAAAATGAAATAAAATTGTTTTCTAAAAATTCAACTGACCCAACAAGCAGCTGCTGATGATTGCAAATATTTTGCAAACCATTCTGAAGTAAGAGACATGCCCTGTAAACAAAAAGATGAATTTTAGTTTTAGGCCCAAAAGAAGATTCCTTAAATTTACATCATTAGGAAGAGATTAATATGCATATTGTCCAATGGAAAATAACTAGTATTTCTCTTTCAATGTTATGAGAAAAATAAATTCAAATGAGAATATAAGAAAACAATTCTAACCAATGTCAGCTATTACAAATAGGACTTCATTGCAAAGTCTGTCATTTTGGCAAAAGACACAAGGAAACAAAGTATATCTGTAATCCAAAAAAAGTACCACTCCCATTTCACTAATACAAAAAACAAAGAACAAGGTGGACAAAAAGAAAAAGAAAAACTAGATACTGATTTAGTATTGACTGTTTCACGTGTGCTGATTTAGGATCATTATACCGTATTAAATTGGCAATTAATAAAAAATAAATATTTATGAATTATTTCTAAGCAAGAGGAGATTGGGGATATACCCAGAGTAACATTCATAACCTCCAAGTGGTGATTCTCATACAATGCTGGGCATCAGAATCACCTGTGGAATTTCCTAAAAACAGAAAATCCCTGGTTTCTAAATCAAATCAATCAGAATCTCTGGGAAGAGACCAAAACATGCATGTAATCTGAAAGCTACAGATACAAACCTCTGGCTAAGAAAGAACCACTGCTTTAGAGCTTTTCTGCACATTTTGCTAAAAAATAAGACAATGAAAAGCACCATCGAGAGTAGATTCTCTGGGCATAGACCAAGAAGATAAAACCAAATTACATGCAAGATGGCACCACAGGTACCAAAAAAATATAAAATTACACGAATCACTATTCTCATCTTTTGAATAAGCAAAAATTCTCATTTTGTAAGAAAAAAACATTCATGAAACACATCAAAAAACTAGTAAAAATGGAAAGCAATGGCAACAGTGCTTGCAAATTCATGGAAAATGAACCCACAGACAATGCCAATGACAGGGTTTAAGTTGTGTGATCCTTTGATAAAATAATATGCACACACTTTAACCTAGGAATTTAAAACACCTAAATTTATCTTAAGGCAATAATCTCTCCAAAAGGAAAAAAAACATATCTGCATAAAATGGTTGAGAGGAATACTATTGTAACAGAAAATCTAAATATTCAAAGGAGGTACAATTATATAATTTCAATGCATAAACTACAGTGTTATGTAACTATTAAAAATTATAATTATGTTGGTTGAGCACAGAAACCAAGGAAGTGCAAAAAGGCAAATGGAGATGTGTCAAAACAACACAAGAACTATCTCAAAAGGAAAGTCCAAATTTGGGGCAATTTGAGCTTTGAAAAGAAGAGTGACAACAGTCAATTAGAACACACTGAATAAACAAATATTCCCTGAGTTTGCAGTTAGTCTAAAAAAAAAAAAGGCACAGAAAGTAAAGTACTCTTTATGGAAGAGAGCTAGCTAATAAATGAGAGGGAATAACAGAACGGCAAAGTCATTTTGAAATGACCAATTTAACTGATTCAGGCAAATTGCATCAACGTTTTTTTTTTTTTGCTATTATTAATGTACAATTACATGAGCAACATTATGGTTACTAGACTCCCCCTATTATCAAGTCCCCACCACAGACCATTACAGTCACTGTCCATCAGCGTAGTAAGATGCTATAGAATCACTACTTGTCTTCTCTGTGTTATACTGCCTTCCCCGTATCCCCCCACCCCACCCCCACACCTGCTACATTATGTATGCTAATTCTAATAGCCCTTTTTCCCCCTTATCCCTCCCTTCCCACCCATCTTCCCCAGTCCCTTTCCCTTTGATAACTCTTAGTCCATTCTTGGGTTCTGTGAGTCTGCTGCTGTTGTGTTCCTTCAGTTTTTTCTTTGTTCTTATACTCCACAGATGAGTGAAATCATTTGATACTTGTCTTTCTCTGCCTGGCTTATTTCACTGAGCATAATACCCTCTAGCTCCATCCATGTTGTTGCAAATGGTAGGATTTGTTTTCTTCTTATGGCTGTATAATATTCCATTGTGCATATGTACCACTTGTTCTTTATCCATTCATCAACTGATGGACACTTAGGTTGCTTCCATTTCTTGGCTATTGTAAATAGTGCTGCAGTAAACATAGGGGTGCATATGTCTTTTTCAAACTGAGCTGCTGCATTCTTAGTGTAAATTCCTAGGAGTGGGATTCCTGGGTCAAATGATATTTCTATTTTGATTTTTTTAAGGAACCTCCATACTGCTTTCCACAATGGTTGAACTAATTTACATTCCCACCAGCAGTGTAGGAGGGTTCCCCTTTCTCCACATCCTCGCCAACATTTGTTGTTGTTTGTCTTTTGGATGGTGGCCATCCTAACTGGTGTGAGGTATATTTCATTGTGGTTGCATCAATGGTTTTTAACATGGATATTTACATGGTATCAAAAGTAAAGTCTCAGACTAACTTATACATCACAGTACCTTTACAATGGAGAGAAGCAGCAGGCAGGAAATCAAATTAAGCATCCTGGGTAAGTGACATTATCTGCCTTTTCTTATGATGCAATGGGCTGTACATAACACTTATATAATATTTTTTCAAAAAGATATTTCAGTGAGTCTTATCATGAGAAAACCATCAGAAAAATCCACATTGTGGGATAGTCTACAAGATTCAATGCTGTTAACAGCAAAAAAAGCAAAACAGAGCAAGGGTCCAGACTAAGAGACCAGAAAAAGTAATTGCAGTGTAGGCCTTGATTAGATCCTGGATTCTCCCTTCCCCCAAAAGAAGGGGTGGGGGAATAAAAGACATTATTGGAACAAGAGGGGGAATTTGGATATGAACAGATTATCAGGCAATTCTATTACATTAACTTTAAATTTCTTCAGTGTGATGTCTGAAAAATGCCCTTGATCTTAGGAGCTACATAATAAAAGTATTTAGAAGTGAAATGTCATATGTCTACAACTTATTTTCAAGTGGTTCAGAAAAAAAAATGTGCACATATATATGTGTACATGTGTGTGCATATATGTATACATTTATATACAGAGATAAGCAAATGTGGCAAAACATTAATAGTTGATTAACCTAAATAAAACATATATACATAGTTATTGCCTTAATTTCTAAACTTTTCTGTTATTTTGAAATTTTTCAAAATAAAATTTGGGAAAAACAAATAAACCAAGATGCTAGATCACTATTACTATCTTTGGGGAAAGGCAATAAGAAGACACTCACCCGAGAGGATTCAAGATGGCGGCATGAGAGGTGAGATGGAGAGCTCCTCCCAAAACCACACAGTACAAAAATATAGTTAATTAATACAACTAACCTTCAGACAGCAACAAGAAAGAAGGCTGAACCAGACTGCATACAGACCTCACAAACAGAGCAGACCTCAAGAAACAGGGCAACATATGAAAGCCTCAATCCAGCGGGACCCAAACGCTTCCCCCACCCCAGCTCACCAGTGGGAGGAAGAGAAACGGAGCACGGGAGTGGTTGAATGCTGGGGACTGCTGGACACCTAGCCCAGGTCATCTGCTTTGTGAGCAGAATCCTATATTGTGTGGTGCTCTGGACACTGGGGAGCTCGGACAGGCGGAGTGCTTGCAAAATTGACATTCCGGCCGTTTGTGGAGGAGGGGATCCACACCTGGCCGCTTTGTGTCAGAGGAAAGGCAGGGAGTCTGAGAGGCTTCCTGGAAGCGAGAGGGCTGCTGAAGGGGCAGGGTTTGCACAGAGCTTGCTGTGCGGGAGAAGGGAAACCTCGACGAGGTTGCCTGGGCACACTCTGCCCAGCTTGTTGGGAGCTTTGAGGAGCTTCAGGTGCTCCATCCCTGACTGCCTATTCAGCTCCAAGGCCTCCCACTGTGACACAGCCTGCCTAGCCTTCCTACTGACCTGCAGGCACCTGCTCGCAAACACGCAGTCACTGCGCAAGTGTCAGGCCAGCCAGAGGGAGGCCCCGCCTACAACAGCTAGAGATGCAAAGCACAGATTACCCGTGTGTGCTTGGCCCACTGCCTCTGACACTGGAGACAGGCACCGCAGAAGGGAACCAGGAAACAGATCCTTCCTCCCCCCCAGGCACCAGCTCCGTGCCCCTACGTCCCCCAACCTCACTCGAGGGGCTAAGCAGCTCCAGAGACTAGAGTTTCTGCACACTAGTGGGCACTACACAAAAACATGCAACGTCAAAACACATGGTTCAGACCAAAAACTCACAAACCCCAGAAAGAGGGTCAAATGAAACCAAACTCACAAATATTCCAGAAAGAGAGTTCAAAATAAAAATTATAAACATGCTTATGGAGGTACAGAAAAATATTCAAGACCTCAGGAACGAATTTAAGATGGAGATTCAATCATTAAGAAATACCATATCTGAAATGCAACATACAATGGAGGTATTTAAAAGCATATTAGATGTAGTAGAAGAGAGGGCAAATGGAATAAAATTAGAGAAGAGGAATACAAAGAAGCTGAGGCACAGAAAGAAAAAAGGATCTCTAAGAATGAAAGAATATTGAGAGAACTGTGTGACCTATCCAAATGGAACAATACTCGCATTATAGGGGTACCAGAAGAAGAAGAGAGAGAAAAAGGGATGTAAAGTGTCACTGAGGAGGTAATTGTTGAAAACTTCCCCAATCTGGGGAAAGAGAAAGTCTCTCAGGCCATGGAGGTGCAGAGATCTCCCAACACAAGGGACCCAAGGAAGACAACATCAAGACATATAATAATAAGACGGAGACTGGTCTTTTTACCGACTGCATGGAGTATACAAAGTAATCACACCTCTGGTTTTGGCTCTTCTGTTGTTTTGAAATAGAGTGAAAGGGGAAGGAGAGGAAGGAGGACATAGAAGAGAATTATTAAAATTTTTAGGTTTTCTTTCCTAACATTTTTATTAGCTAGGTAGAGAAGTACCATATTGTAAACAATGTACTTTTAAAACATGTCTGTGTATTACAGAAAGCATGGCCTCACTCACCCCCCTCCCCCATTACTGTTATAACAGCTTCTTGAGGGTATTTAATAGATAGTGGTAAGGACTTACATTAATATAGGGAAAAGTAAAGATAATGAGCCTATGTATATATTCAGAATGCAAGATACCTGAAGGGCTTTAAGCATTGCAGTAGTTTATTCTCAGTAGCTGGCTATTCAGCTCCTGGATAGAGAAAGACTTATCTGTAACCTCCAGGAATTCACACCTATGTATATTCAGGAACAAAGAGTGTAAAATCAATATGACCACAAACTTGGTAGCTAGATTTTATGAATTAAGATATTTTAGTTCTCTATTTAATTTCTAGTTAACTTCACTGGTAGGATGGTTAGGCGATAGCACGAGTTTCTTTATTCATATAGTAGTTGTAATAATTGAAGAAGACAGAGGGATGTAGGTTGGTTAGACAGAACCTTGAAGATTTGTCAAATAATTCACCTTCTAACTTACAGTATTTGATTATTACCAGAAATGAAAGGCCTAGAATTATTAATACTTTCTTGTCACTTAATTTTCTTATAGTATTTTGTGGCTTCATTTTGTAAGAATGAAATAAGGGACTACCTTTTCAGCCTGTGGAGTTTTGATTTATTGTTTCTAATAACATTCAGTCAGTTTTAAAACCCTGGCTAGAGTCCAGATGATGGTTTTTATTGAAAGGAGGGTATTGGTCTTTCATCTCTCTAGTAGTAATTTTCAGCACCACTGCCAGTTCTTCACAGAGGCATAGGACACAGCATGCTGAAGCAACATCTTATACTCGTTATATGTAGTATGGAATGCTTGATTTGGGCAGAATAGTGGCTGGTTGTACGCTATGATTCATTTTAAATATTACAGCACTTAACTGTTTCATAAAATTGTGTTAATTGTAATATCGGCCTGGAAGGGGAAGCATAAGACTTAGTTTGAAAATGCAGTTACCTCTTGATTCGTAATGTCGGCTTGTGGCTGGAGTAACCACAATAATTCTGGGACTCCTCATTCAGATACTCTGCTTGGATACTAGTCCTAAATGGTTACTCTAGGTTGGTCACAGGGACCAAATTCCTGAGCATATGTATGACTGCATTATCTTTCCCAGGGCAATTCTAAGTTATTTTTTGACAAATTCATTTTTTGTGGGCAATTAACATTTTATTCTGCAGAAGATCCCTACTATATGACTACTATGTGAGTCCTGTCCTGGAATAAGCTTTTTGTTTGATAGGCAAAGTCGAATAAGGGGTGGGCACTTTCCTTTGTGAATTGGAGCCATTAAGGACATTTTTTTTTTTTATAGAATTGAGATCTTTATTGTATATTGTTTCTCAAGAGCTGGTCTGTTCCTTTAAAAATTCTTAAACAGGCATAAATAAGAGTCTTTAGAGTACAGGAATTTGGGCAGTTTAAAAACTGGGGAAAAATATCATCATACAGATACTAACCTTTGCTAGAGAAAAGAACCTTTTCATAATGCAGTAACATGTAGTTTTTCATATATGAAGATGATTTCAAAACACTGTTAGAACAGACACTTGAATTTGTTTTTCAAGCACTGGTGGTGAAATTTCAGTGTACTATCTCTCATTTATAGCTGAGGGTGCTTTCTAGTGCTGTGGACCACTATGAACTCTTCAGCTTCTTTGGTTTTTATGTCATTTCCCTATATTAAATTTTACTTGAAATAGCATTAGATAGAAGCAGAAAATTTTGTTATACATGTAATTATATTGTGTGTATTATTGTGTGTATGCATTACACAGTAAATGCCAGTTCTTGTATATGTTAGCCAAAGACGCTGAGGACAATCTTTTTGCTTTTCCAGGGCTCCTTTCTCTTCCATAAAATAAGAATGTAGGGCCAAAGCTTTTCAAGGTTCATTGTAGTTCATAGGTTTTTTATTTAAACTTTTAATGGTTTTTATTCCTTGGATTGTTAAAATTATTGTTAGTGACCATCAATATCCTGAAAATTAGAGTTTCTAATTTAAAAATGTGGAGTTCATAGACTCAGTGTTCATAGGCAGAATAATAGAGCATAAAATAATAGAGCAACACAGAGAAACCATATAAAGAAAATCTATTTGGTTCATTTGTGAATAGTTTTTACAAAGAATAAACACAAATTAACAGAGATTATCTCTGTTTCCAGTAACTTACTTGACTGTAAATCTTGGCATATAAAATAGAACATCAATAAATCTTTATATAAGAACGCTTTTTTTGATTTACGATCAGTGATTGTATATTTTAGAGCTTTGTAATTGATTAATCAAAATTAACTTAGATCAGTTCAACCAAATAGACTAGTATGACCATGTTAATATTTTACAGCATAGTTTAGCAAAAGAAGCAAATATATTTGGTGTCTTAGGCTGCTGACTTGTATTTCTTCCCTAGGGTCCTGTGCTGCTTTGGTTTCTCAGGAACCAGGAATGGTTTTTTCCAGTGTATATTATATTGTAGTTTTGTAAGATACTAAGATAATGGGTTATCTAAATTTCAGGATTTTAGAGTTTAAAGGGAATTTAGAGATTTTCCACCTCCTTGATTTTTCAGGCAAGGAAACTAAGGTCCAGAGAGGTTAAATCACTTGTTAAGGATCATATATAGATATCCAGTCTCTTGAGCACAGATGTCTCTTAAACATTGGGAGTCAGGTCACCTTAGCTGTGTGGCCCTGATGAAATCACTTCCTCTTTCTGCGCTTAGGTTCTCTATTTGTAAAATAAGAGAACAGGGCTTGATGGTTTCTAAGCCCTTAGCCATATATTTTCTAAGGACCCATCTGGCTCTAAATTTCTCTGTGTCTTAATGGTTTAATTTGATATGAAGAGGACAACTTAAAAGACTATTATTAACATCCTTTTAAGTTAAGAGTGTTCTTTCAAAAATTTCGATGATATTTTAAACATATTTTAATATGATAAGCTGACCGAATGAAATTGTTTTATTTAACTTAAATAAATAAAAAGTAATAGTCATGGATTAATTTTTTGTTGCAGGATTTGGGAAAGGAGTCTCCATAAACTGCACATCCTTTATTTTCCAGTGTAAGGAAACAGAACCATAAGATTATTGTGATTTTCATTTCTAGAACTCTCCCATGAGAACACTTGTGTTGCAGGCTTCAATTTCCCAAAGGTATTATGTTGATTAGTTAGAGTTAACTTGCCTTGCTGGAACTTGTTTGAAATTTCCAGTTTGGCCACCCGATGGAGCACAGACCACTTTTTCTTTCAGGCACTTCTGCAAATGAAAGTACTGTACAGCACATTTAAGATAATACTTGTAAATGGTTGTGTCAGTAAGATGCCTGGCATTTACAAGTGTTTCTTAAATGAGTGAATGAATGTTTTATAAGACAGGAAGATATTACTGTTTTTATCATCTTTGTATATTAAAGTATGTTAGGGTGAGTATCCTGGAAAGACTGTATGTGTCCATTCATCCCCAAAGGTTAGTTTTGGATCAGCTTTTCGGTGAAGGCCTAGATCATAAGAACCTAAGAATCTTCTTTGACCTGGGTGACCATGGAAAATTAGTCCTGGCTTCAAACCCAGTCCTAATCTGGAAAGCATTTGAGAGACAGATTGAGTTGTGCTGGCAAGGGGTTTCAAGTATATTTGTGTCATACCCTCTAAGAAAAGTACCCAAAACTCCCATGGAGTAAGAGAAGATCTTATTAGAACTGTAGTTATATTCATTTTAATGCATAAGACAAGGAAGAAATAAACTTTTACTAATATTTAATAAATGGATTGATGTGGTAACCTTGTTTAGGAGGTATTCTGAGGCAAAGCGTGGCTAATAGTTTTCTCGCTCATTTACTTTCAGTTTATGGATGCATAGTTAAATTAATTGATGGATATTATCTAGTTTTGACTAAACCAACCCTTATAAAATGGATGTGACTTAAAAAGTTTCTTGTAGAGTGGCCTCAACAAAATAACAATAATAAAGCACATGTGAACAACCAGAAAGTGGCAGCACTGACAGTTCTACTTCTCGTACTAGCTTTTTGTCAGCCATATTACAGATGAAAACAGTACTTCAATTGACCTGACAAGAATTTTCCAAAAACTTTCAAAATAATTAAGGTACCTCTTTGAAGTAACATTTTACATCCACAATGAACTTGACCCTAAATATATATTATACATCGAGTGTTCTGCCTTTATGAAGTCTATTTTCCAGTTTACCGCCATTATAACCAAGATCAAAATCAACTGAATCCTGAATTTGAACTATATCTTTGAAATACTGTATCACAAAATGTTGGTCAGCCCTGCTGCCATGGCATCCTACTTTGATGAACATGACTGCGAGCTGCTGGAAAAATGTTAAAGATTTTACAAAGATTTTAAAAGATAATGAGGCTTTTCAGTTACGTTATTTACTGAGAGTTTTGTTATTGAACATTTCTTAGATTGAAAGTATTTTTCTATGTAAGTGAAAGGTAAAAATTACTTATTTTAAGTATTTTATCATTCTCATCTTTGAAAAACTTATAAAGTTCTATTTTGTAATGTACACAGTTGTAGAAGGATATACTTTATAAATAAACAAACATATATTGGAGGTGCATAGTAAGCCTTTTTTTCATAGGGATGTGACATGAAAAAAGTTTGGATGGCTATGCTGAAGCTGTACAGTTTAACCAAAGCTGATTTGTGGGTTGCCTGGTGCTGAACTGACCTTTCGGATTAAGAGAGTGTAAAAATTTCATTAGGATTCTTGCGCAGTCGTATTGCCTTTTCAGGTCTTTTCATTGCCTACTAATTTCAGTCAAGGTATTGTTTTCAAAATTAAAAATAGTGTAGAAAGAGAAGAGTGCAGATTGAGGACTTGGAACATTGTTGAAAATTTGGATCATTTGTGTAAATAATATGGCAGACGTTTCAAACTTTTTATGTTATATCCCTTTAAATCTAATTTGTTTATAGGAGGAAATTTGGTTCTCTTTCCATCACCAAGCAAGTATGGTTATCTATAGGGACTAATTAGAAAATCCTTAAAAAGTTATCTATTTATTAGAGGTTAGAGGAAAAGTATAATTAACCTGCTGTAAGCATAGCAACAATTCCCATATTCTTTGTATAAGAGGAACATGTTAAGAAAACAGTCTCTTTTTTATTGATGATGACCTGCAATAAAAAGGTCATAGACAAGGACTAAGGAGATATAAGCCCTTAGGTCCATTTCTGTTACTGTCTATTCATAAGTACTTAGTGAACAAGTAATTTTTTGAAGATTGAAGGGCTGAGATATAATCATTCAAGAAAGTGGGAAGCTTTTAGATTATTGTGTGTTACTTATTTAGGCTAAAATTGGTAAAGTTGTAATTCACAGAGTAATTCATGTGCTTTGTGGACTTTTTTTATACCTTGGAGCTGTGGTTCTTAAATTTTTGGTTTTGGGACCACTTGAAACTCTTAAAAATTGAGGGTGTCAGTGTCTAGTCATATATATGTTGTATTAGAAATTCAAACAGATGTTTAAAACACAAGCACATTTTTTACTAGCCATCAGAGATATGACATCATACTTCATGTAGCCTCTGGAAAACTCCACTATGTACTCATGAAAGAAGGAGAGTGAAAAAAGCAAATGAAGTTGTAGTATTATGAACAGTTTTGACCTTTTGGGATCCCCAAAAGGGTTTCTGAGAGTTGCTGCCTTAGAGCACAGAACCCCTTCAGAAAGTTTGGAGCTGGCCTGAGAACAAGCTCTCTAGTTTAGTAAACACATACAAGGAGAATAAGGTAATCTCCATGCGTGAGAATTTTCTGATACCTCCCTCACTGCAAAGGATGATAGAGAAAAGAAAGTTGGCTTCCCTGGGATTCTCAGTTCCATTCTCTTTTCTTTGAATTGAACTAATGGAAATGTGATCACCTTGTCATTAAGGAGAAAATGAATTAACATTTACTGAGCAGTTAGGCAACTGGTGTCAGGTGCTTTACATATGTTGATCTCACTTAATCTTTGCAACAGTTTGGCAAGATAGATGATTTTATTTTCTCCTTTTGAAGAGGAAATTTAGGCTTAGAGAGATTAATCAGTTTTGTTCATGGCTACACACCTGATAAGTAGTAAAGCCAGAATTTGAAATAAAATCTGTCATATTTAGGATCTCTTGCTTTGGTATGGGAATTGTAATAAGTAACAATAGTGGTGGTGGTAGCAGGGGTATTAACAATAGCTGTTATTTTTTGAGTGCCTACTGTGTTGGGCACTGTGGGAAATATTTTAAAAACGTTTTCTCTTTGTAGCAAGCTCTTAGGTAGGTTCTTAGCTTTGTTTATAGATTGGGGAAACTGAGTCTTAGAGCCATTAAGTGACTGATTATGTTGATTTTGCTAATTGTGAGTAGCAGAGATGAAATTTTAAGAGACCCTGCTCTTAATTCCTATATCGTAGTGTTTTATGAAAAACTGTTTAAACAGGTTCATCCATTTTATACATATAAAATTTAGGTGTGGTCTGACCTGTTCTTGAGCACCTGCTGAAGTAATGGCTGGTTTGTTTTTAGTCCAGGTCTCAGTCTGCATGGTTTGGAGGTCAGAGTTCACCTCTGTTAATTTATATTTTCCTCAAGATTATTAGTGTAATTATTATTAGATAGGCAGCTGGTAAAAAGAGGATCTTATGAAGGTGAGCCAAAAGATAAAGATAATGATATATAGTGATACGTATAAAAAGAGGAAGATAAAGAAAAGTGGACATAACTGTGGCTGTGGGTAGCATTTGGCTTCTGGATCATAGATCATGGAATGTTAGACCTGTAAGGAATTTCAGAGATTATTTAGACCAATTTCCTTTTCTACTTAAATGGGAAATGAGATCCAGAGAGGTTAGTGATTCAAGTTACATGGGTTGGTTAGTGGTTGGGTTAACTCAATGACCCTAATTCATTTTATTGCTTATTGTTTTACATCATATACTAGTTAATAATGCATAGAGAGAACAGACTTTGAAGCCAGACTGCCTAGGTTCATATTCCAGCTCACAATTTACTAGCTGAGTGATCTCAGGCAAGTCACTTAACCTCTCTGCACTTCAGTTTTCTTGTCTCTAAAATGAGGAAAATAATAGTAGTTGTAGGACTTTTATGAGGATTAAATGTGTTATAATGTGAAAATTGCTTAGAACAATGCCTTCCACATGGTTAGAGCTATACATTTTTGCTACTGAAATTATTTATCCTATAGAGTCCAGTGGTGTTAGATAATGTTAGGTTAACAGTATCTTTGTGAGGGAAACTGAGCCTCAAAACTTGTTCTTCGGCCTTGTCCAGTTGAGGTTTTCTTGGAAAATGGCTTTGTTGATTAGCTATTACTCCTGTTATTTGTGATATTTATATTAATAAATTGTCCATAACCTTTATATATAGAGAGTAAGAAAACCAGGGGGGAACAATTATGTGGTTTTGAAATAAATCCCTGGTCACTTACAACTTATATTCATTTCACTTATAGACTGTGTGTATTCTTTCTATTTTATTTTTTAAAATTGGGGTGAAATTCACATATGTATTCTTAAGTATGTCTAAATAGCTTACACTACTTGTTTGAGATTTTAATGGGTATCTGGTTTTTGTTCTTTAAAATTTTTTAATGAAAATTAATTTCTAATACTAAAATTGTTTTCAGAGTTGAAAAAGACCTCAGCCTCTCTGTTTTACAGATGAATAAATGAGGACAGAGAAACCAAGATAGTCAGTCTCACAACTAGCTGATAGCAGAGCCTGGAATAAGAATGTTGGCCTCCTGCCCACTGCTGTACATTGCGGAGGCTTTTCACTGCCATATAATCATTTCTTCATGTTAAAATTTTAAGAATGAATTTTCTTTGTAAGAGTCAATATGAATTAAAATTTTCTTGGTAATGATTATTCAAATACTCTGCATTAATATATTTATCTAAATCTAAACCATTAGATCACATTGACAACCTAAAATGCTTCTTGTGTGTGTCGATTAAGAAAAGACTGAGTAAATTTTGAGACTCAAACCTTAAGTATTATTGTTTGCTCATCTGTGGAAAATTACCATTGCCCTGGCTAGGTAGAAACTTATTTTAGATGAGGAGACCGGATTGAGAAATTATTGTAAGGCTTAAGGGATTAGATTGAGATGAGAGCAAGATTCAGGAAACTTGAAAAATCATTTGGCCATTCCTCTGTAACATATCTGCGTTTCAATGTTAATACAGGTTACATGTGTTACCTGCACATGAATAGTACACTTCCCACCTCCTAAAACATGTTACCAAGCTGAAGTTGGGGCATATATAACTAGAGATCAGAATATGTATTAAACCAATTCATCAAGTATTTAGAGTGATCCTTTCCTTTTTTTCCCCCAAATAATAAACAGTAAGGATGGTATAATAACAATAGCTAATGTTTATTGAGTGTTTCTGGTGTGCCAGGCATTTTACATTTAATCCTTACCTTCTAAGGTAGGTTTTGTTGTCCCTGTTTTAAGAAGACTCTGAGTCTTAGATTGAATAGGTTGCCCAAAGTCACACAGCTAGTGAGTGGTAAAACCAGACTTCAGACACCTATATGTCTTATTTCAGAGCCTAGATTCTTAACATGGTGTTACGCTGTCAAGATCATGCAAGAGGCTGGAGATATAAAGATAAGTAAGTCCCCACTCTAGAGGAGCTGATAACTTGAGGGGTCTCCTAATCGTAGTGCATCATGATTATTTTACAGAAGAGGGACAATTGATATTGCACTGGAAATCAAAGTATTTGTCATGGAAGTTTTCACAGAGGTGGTATTTGAACTAGGTACTAGAGATTGAGTGGGGTTTGATCACATGGTGAAGAGGGGAAAGGAGTACTAAGGGCCCATAGAGTAATATTGAACAAAGGCATAGATAGGTGGAAGTATCCAAACATATTAATGAAATCTGGTTTAGTAAAGATATTAGAGAGCTGGTTGGGTGAGGTTGGAGGGATGAACTGGGAGAGATCAAGGGATGAAGGGCCTTGAATACCATGCTGAGGAGTTTAAACATTCCTTGACCATGAACCATCAAGGATTTTAAAGAAGAGATTTGAGGGAGGGATCAGGGCAAAGTGAGGTGTGTAATTTATATCTTGGAGGATGCATTGTAGAGAACAAGACCAAAGTCAGGAAAACCAAGTGGTATACCCAAAATAATGAGGGCTTGAACTATATTACTTAATCAATTTTAACAGGTACTTTCCCCACATTTTAACATCCAAAATCCGGATACATCTTATTATTAATGCTATGTCATAGATTAATTGGAGGACTTTTTTTCATTCTTAGAAGCTTATAAGATGATGGTGTATATTACCATTAGTGGAATCTTAGATCTGATGAAATAATGATAGTAATAATATTATATTTACTGAGTGCCTACTGTTAAGGCAGGGTAGTAGATAACCTGTCAACATCCAACATCTGGCAGTGTCTGGCATATTTAACAATTTATTTATTTTTTAAATAACAAAGTGACTGAAGGCCATGGGATCTCCCGGAGATGTCATTAGGGATGAGAAAAAGTGATTCAGAAAAGTTTGGTTGAAGGCAGTTAATGGACCAAATAAGAAAAATTCATGTTTCTACCCTAAGAGTATGACTAGAACTCTGGAAATGAATTACTTAGGTATCAATTTAGAAAAGTTTTTTATTCTTTTATTTTTGTTTCATCAGTGAATGCGGATTTAGCCTTTTTTACTTAGTTTCAGGCACTGAACTCAATTGTGATCAGTGATAATGAAATTGAGATGATATTATTTCCCATTTTTCAAATATTTTTATAATAGCAGGAAACAAAACTTGACTAGCTGGGGGACTTCTAATCAGAGCTCATTCATCTTTTGATATACCTTTCTTTCTGAAATAGAAGTAATTTGAAATAGAAATATTTCATATTATGCTACCACTAGATATTTGCTAAGGAAGGCTGCAAAATGTTTCCTCTAGGATTTGTTTGCTTATGATAAGGAAAAATTCTGAGATGTCCTAAAATTAAGTGACATAAACTCTGGAGAATGGGGGAAAGAGACAGGGGAAGGTAATCAACAGCCATGAACTGTAGCTAACCAGCTTCACATTCCTGGTGAAGTCATTTCAACAATTATCTAGGAAGTCTCAGAACCACTGCCTCCCTCGTGTGCATGAACAGTGCCTGACCATCAGTAACAACCAACCCACGAGCCTTCTCTTTGGACTAACTTCCTATTCCCAGACTTCTCTGACTTCATGTTAGCCCACCTTTCTGATATATAGTCAATGTAAATTTAAAGAAATTTCTTTCCTTGAGACCCCTTATAAATGTCCCGTTTCTTGAGTCTGGTGGACAAGTTGTCTCTGTTAACTGGCCTTGCTACTGCTGAAGGAGAAACTTGCTGTCCCAGGATTCATTACTTTTCCTGGCTAGCATCTATAAAGGCTCAACAAACCTTTTTATTTCAGAGATCTTTTAATCTGTAGAGTTTTTGATTTGTCAGTATCATGGACTTAAAAATTCAGTTCTTGATTGATTGGGAAATTAGAAAATGCACTGATGATCTAGAGACTACTGAAATTGAAATTGTAATAACCTATGAGCTTGGGCAAGTCATTTAGCTGTTCTGTGCCACAATTTTCTCATCCTTAAACTGGGGATAATAATAATGCCTACTTTAAGGATCATGTGAAATGAATTAATAATTGGAAAGTACTTAGGACAGTAAGTGTACTATGTGTAGTGTTAGCCATTATTACAATAAATAATAACTTATTATAAGTATTAGCCATTGTTACATATCTATCCCTAGTGGTTTGAAACCAAGAGTTAAGTACCTTCTTAGTTGTTTCCTTTATTCTTGAGACACCGGGGGAACAGATCAGTGAAATTATAACGAGGGAAGGCAACTTAGAGACAGTTCGTTCAATTATTGAACAAATGAAAAATGAAAGAACTTTTCCTTTAAAAAAAAATCTGGTGGAGATTAAAGATGGCAGTGTGAGAGGTGAGACACAGGCTTCCTCCTAAAACTGCATATAATACGAAAATATAATTAATACAACTAATCCTGAAAGAGCAACAGGAAAGAGGACTGCGCCAGACTGCATACACCTGGAGAAAAGAGCAGACCTCACAGAACAGGGTAACGTACCAAACCTGTGTGTGGCCTGGCGGGACCCAAGCACTTCCCCCACCCCAGCTCACAGGCAGGAGGAAGAGAAACAGAGCAGGGAGGGAGTGGAGGCTGGGTACTGCTGAATGCCTAATTCCGGAGATCTGCTCTGGGAGCGCAAACCTACACTTCATGGTGCTTGCATGATACTCTCATGATTACGGGGTTGGAAAGCTAAGACAGGCAGAATTCCTGGCGAGACTGAGATTCCAGCTGCTTGTGGAAAGCAGGGATCTATATCTGGCTGTTCTGGGACAAAAGGAAGGTGGGCAGTCGGAGGGACTTCCTAACAAGGAAGCCCTTAGCAAGAGGGCTGCTAAAGGGGCAAGGATTACACAGCGCTTACTGCTCAGGAGAGAGGACAGGTAGACAAAATTGTCCAGGTGGACTCTGTCCAGCAGGTTGGGAGCTTTGCCATATAGACTCTCATATTTAAGGAGGAAGAAATCTTCCTCCTTAGACAATCTTCAGGTGCTCCAGCTCCCTGGCTGGCTACACAGCTCCAAGGACCCCCTCCGTGATACACAGCCTACTGTGCCTTTCTCCTGGCCAGCCCCACCTGGCTTGCAAACTGACAAACCCTACCATGGCGTTAGGCCAGCCAGAGGGAAGATCTGTCTACAGCAACTAAAAACGCAAAGCATACAGGCTTATACCTGTGAGCTCAGCGCACTGGTTCAGGCAGTGGAGACAGGCATAGCAGCCGGGTAGCAGGAAACAGCTCTTTCTTCCCCCCAGGCATCAATACCACTCCCCTGCGACCCCGACATTGCTTCAGGGGCTGAGCAGCTCCAGGGAGTAGAGCTTCTGGGCACTAGAGGGTGCCATATACAAATATAAAATGCCAAAGGAATCTGGTTCAGAGTAAAATTATTAATACCACTCCTGAGAAAGATTTAAATGACATCGACCTCATGACTCTTCCTGAAAGGGAGTTGAAAATAAAAATCATTAACATGCTCATGGAGGTACAGAAAGATATTCAAGAACTCAGGAGGAATGAATTCTGGTCGGAGATCCAATCGTTGAAGAGCACAATGGACGGTATTAAAAGGAGATTGGATACGGTGGAGGAGACGATAAATGAAATAAAAATTAGAGAAGAGGAATACAAAGAAGCTGAGGAACAGAGAGAAAAAAGGATCTCTAAGAATGGAAGCATATTGAGAGAACTGTGTGACCAATCCAAACGGAACAATATTCGCATTATAGGGGTACCAGAAGAAGAAGAGAGAAAAGGGGATAGAAAGTGTCTTTGAGGAGGCAATTGCTGAAAACTTCCCCAGTCTGAGGAAGGAGATAGTCTCTCAGGCCATGGAGATGCACAGATGTCCCAATACAAGAGACCCAAGGAAGACAACACCAAGACATATATTAATTAAAATGGCAAAGATCAAGGATAAGGACAGACTATTAAAAGCAGCCAGAGAGAGAAATAAGATCACATACAAAGGAAAGCCCATCAGGCTATCATCAGACTTCTCAGCAGAAACCTTACAGGCCAGAAGGGAGTGGCATGATGTATTTACGCAATGAAGCAGAAGAGCCTTGAACCAAGAATACTTTATCCGGCAAGATTACCATTTAAATTTGAAGGAGGGATTAAATAATTTCCAGATAAGCAAAAGCTGAGAGAATTTACCTCCCACAAACCATCTCTACAGTGTATTTTGGAGGGACTGCTGTAGATGGAAGTGTTCCTAAGGTTTAATAGCTGTCTCCAGAGGTAACAAAACCACAGTAAAGAAAGTAGAACAGCTAATTATTAAACAAATGCAAAAATTAAAATAACTGTCTCGAAAGTCCGTCAAGGGACAGACAGAGAGTACAGAATATGATGATACCTCACATAAAGAAGGGAGGAAGAAGAAAAAGGAGGAAGAAAAAAAAACTTTAGATTGTGTTTGTAATAGCATATTAAGTGAGTTAAGTTGGACACTTAGATAGTAAGGAAGTTAACTTGAACCTTTGGTAACCACGAATCTAAAGCCTGCAATGTCAATAAGTACATACCTATCGATAATCACCCTAAGGAGAGTTCCAGGAAGATGGCGGCGTGAGCAGGGCAGCGGAAATCTCCTCCCAAAACCATATATATCTATGAAAATACAGCAAACACAACTATTCCTAAAAGAGAGACCAGAATACACAGGACAGCGCACAGTGTGCATCTGCATCTGAGAGGACTCGGCACCCTGCAAGGCTGGTAAGATCCAGAGCCACGTCCCGGCGGGACTGAACACTCCCCCACCCCAGTGCACCGGCGGGAGGAGAGGATGCAGAGCCAGGAGGGAGTGGAAGTACAGGCCAGCGAAATAACCAGCCCTGGTGATCTGTGCTGGGAGCACTGACACACATCGCGTAGTGTAGCGGAGATTGGAGAGGTAGAAGGTACAGGTTTTGAGCTGTGAACGCGCCCGGGTCCTTAAAGCCGGCTCCCGGGACAAAACAAAAGCGTGCGCTTTTTTCAGCAGTCTTATGATTGTGCAAGCACATTCAGCCAGCAGGCTGGGAGTCCTGAGGAATTTCGGACCCCTTGGCCGGCAACTGGGAAAAAGTAGCCGCGCTGAAACTTTACACAGAGAACAATAGCCTCCCATTCGTTCCCGCCCCGGCCAGAACTGCAAACCGCCCAGCGGAGTGGCGCAGCCATGGCTGCGGAATAGTGGAGCAACAGTGCCACCTACAGCATCCCCACAGAATCTACTCCTGGTGGGCTTTTTTTTTCTTTTTTTCTTTTCTTTCTTTCTCTTTTCTTTCTCTTCCTTTTTTTTTTAAGTCTTAAAGAGCCCACTTGACATACATAGCACCTGCCAGCGACCACTTCGATCGCCATGAAAAGACAGAGGAATATGGTACAGACAAAGCTCACCCAGACAACACCAGAGAGGGAGCCTGAAGGGATAGAAATGCACAATCTTCCTGAAAAAGAATTCAGAATAAAAGTCATAACCATGCTGATGGATCTACAGAGAACTATGTAAGAGCTGAGGGAGGAAGTGAAGGAAGTCAGGAAAGACAATGCAGAAATGAGACAAGCCATTGACGGGCTTAACAGCAGACTGGACGAGATGCAAGAGACTATTAATGCAATATAAATCAGAGAACAGGAATACAGAGCAGCTGAGGCAGAGAGAGATAAAAGGATCTAGCAATGAAAGAATATTAAGAGAACTGTGTGACCAATCCAAACGGAACAATATTCGCGTTATAGGAGTACCAGAGGAAGAACAGAGAGAAAAAGGACTAGAAAGTGTCTTTGAAGAAATAATTGCTGAAAACTTCCCCATGCTGGGCAAGGAAATAGTCTCCCAGTCCACGGAAGCCCACAGATCTCCTAACACAAGGGACCCAAGTAAGACAACACCAAGACACATAATAATTAAAATGGCAAGGATCAAAGATAAGGACAGAGTATTAAAGGCAGCTAGAGAGAGAAAAAAGATCACCTACAAAGGAAAACCCATCAGACTATCATCAGACTTCTAAACAGAAACCCTACAGGCCAGAAGAGAATGGCATGACATATTTAACGTAGTGAAACAGAAGGGCCTCCAGCCAACAATACTGTATCCAGCATGATTATCATTTAAATATGACAGAGGGATTAAACAATTTCCAGACAAGTGAAAGCTGAGAGAATTTGCCTCCCATAAAACACCTCTACAGGACATCTTAAAGGAACTGCTCTAGAGGGAAGCACTCCTAAGGCTAAAAAGATGTCACCAGAGAAAATAAAATCATAGCAAAGAAGGCAGACCATCCAAATACTAACTAAAGGCAAAGAATAAAACACCTAGTATATAAAGAATGGAGGAGGAAGAATAAGAAGGGAGAGAAATAAAGAAACTTCAGACTGTGTTTACAATAACTTAAAAAGAAAGTTAAGTTAGATTGTTAGATAGTAAAGAAGCAACCCTTGAACCTTTGGTAACCATGAATCTAAAGCCAGCAATGACAATAAGTACATATCTATGGATAACCACCCTAAATGTAAATGGACTGAATGCACCAATCAAAAGACACAGAGTAACAAAATGGATAAAAAAGCAAGACCCATCTATATGCTGCCTACAAGAAACTCACCTCAAACGCAAAGATATCCCCAGACTAAAAGTGAAGGGATGGAAAAAGATATTTCATGCAAACAACAAAGAGAAAAAAGCAGGTGTTGCAGTACTTGTATCAGACGAAATAGACTTCAAAACGAAGAAAGCAGCAAGAGATAAAGAAGGACATTACATAATGATAAAGGGGTCAATCCAACAACAGGATATAACCTTTATAAATATATATGCACCCAATACAGGAGTGCTAGCATATGTGAAACAAATACTAACAGAATTAAAGGAGGAAATAGACAGCAATGCATTCAACTTAGGAGACTTCAACACACCACTCACTCCAAAGGACAGAACAACCAGACAGAAAATAAGTAAAGACACAGAGGCACTGAACAACACACTACAACAGATAGACCTAACAGACATCTACAGAACTCTACACCCAAAAGAAACAGGATACACATTCTTCTCAAGTGCACATGGAACATTTTCCAGAATAGACCACATACTAGGCCACAAAAAGAACCTCAGTAAAGTAAAAAATATTGAAATCCTACCAACCAACTTCTCAGATCACAAAGGTATAAAACTAGAAATAAATTTTAGAAAGAAATCAAAAAGGCTCACAAATACATGGAGACTTAACAACATTCTCCTAATTAATCAATGGGTTAACGACCAAATCAAAAAAAAATCAGAGAATAAATGGAGACTAATGACAACAACACAAAGCCACAACTTCTGTGGGACGCAGCAAAGGCAGTTCTAAGAGGAAACTATATTGCAATTCAGGCCTATTTAACGAAGGAAGAACATTCCCAAATGAATAATCTGTAGACACAATTACTGAAATTGGAAAAAGAGAACACATGAGACCCAAAGTCACCAGAAGGAGGGACATAATAAAGATCAGAGAAGAAATAAATAAAATTGAGAAGAATAAAACAATAGAAAAAAAATCAATGAAACCAAGAGCTGGTTCTTTGAAAAATTAAACAAAATAGATAAACCCCTAGCCAGACTTATTAAGATAAAAAAAGAATCTACACACATAAACAGAATCAGAAATGAGAAAGGAAAAATAACGACAGACCCCACAGAAATATGAAGAATTATAAGAGAATATTATGAGACTCTATATGCTAACAAGCTGGAAAACCTAGAAGAAATGGACAACTTCTTAGAAAAATACAACCTTCCAATACTGACCAAACAAGAAACTGAAAAACGAAACAGACCAATCACCAGCAACGAGATTGAAGCGGTAATCAGAAACCTACCCAAGAACAAAACTCCTGGACCAGATGGATGCACCTCTGAATTCTACCAGACATATAGAGAAGAAATAACACCCACTCTCCTTAAAGTTTTCCAAAAGATAGAAGAGGAGGGAATACTTCCAAACTCATTCTATGATGCCAGCATCACTCTAATACCAAAACCGGGCAAAGACCTCACCAAAAAAGAAAATTACAGACCAAATATCCCTGATGAACGTAGATGCAGAAATACTCAACAAAATATTAGCAAACCGAATTCAAAAATACATCAAGAGGATCATACACCATGATGCAGTGGGATTCATCTCAGGGATGCAAGGATGGTACCACATTCGAAAATCCATCAACATCATCCACCACATCAACAAAAAGAACAAAAACCACATGATCATCTTCATAGATGCTGAAGAAGCATTTGACAAAATTCAGCATCCATTCATGACTAAAACTCTCAATAAAATGGGTATAGAGGGCAAGTACTTCAACATCATAAAGGCTATATATGACAAACCCACAGCTAATACCATACTTAACAGCGAGAAGCTAAAAGCTTTTCATCTAAGATCAGAACAAGACAGGGATGCCCACTCTCTCCACTGTTATTCAACATAATACTGGAGGTCCTAGCCACGGCAATCAGACAAAACAAAGACATACAAGGCATCCAGATTTGTAAAGAAGAAGTTAAATTGTCACTATTTGCAGATGAAATGATACTGTACATAAAAAGCCCTAAAGACTCCACTCCAAAAGTACTAGAACTAATATCTGAATTCAGCAAAGTTGCAGGATACAAAATTAACACACAGAAATCTGTTGCTTTCCTATACACTAATGATGAACTAACAGAAAGAGAAATCAGAAAATCAATTCCATTCACAATTGCATCAAAAAGAATAAAATACCTAGGAATAAACCTAACGAAGGAAGTGAAAGACCTATACTCTGAAAACTACAAGACACTTCTAAGAGAAATTAAAGAGGACACTAACAAATGGAAATCCATCCCATGCTCTTGGTTAGGTAGAATAAATGTCAAAATGGCTATACTACCTAAAGCAATCTACAGATTCAATGCAATCCCTATCAAAATACCAACAGCTTTCTTCAGTGAACTGGAACAAATAATTGTAAAATTCATATGGAACCACAAAAGACCCCGAATAGCCAAAGCAATCCTGAGAAAGAGGAATAAAACAGGGAAATTAAGCTCCCTGACTTCAGGCTCTACTACAAAGCCACAGTAATCAAGACAATTTGGTATTGGTACAGAAACAGACCCACAGACCAGTGGAACAGAATAGAAAATTCAAACATTAACCCAAACATATACAGTCAATTAATATTTGATAAAGGAGCCTTGGATATACAATGGGGAGATGACAGCCTCTTCAGCAGCTGGTGTTGGCAAAACTGGACAGCTACATGTAAGAGAATGAAACTGGATTACTGTCTAACCCCATACATAAAAGTCAGCTCAAAATGGATCAAAGACCTGAATGTAAGTCATGAAACCATAAAACTCTTATGAAAAAATATAGGGAAAAATCTCTTGGACATAATGTGAGCGACTTCTTTATGAACATATCTCCCTGAGCAGGGGAAACAAAAGCAAAAATGAACAAGTAGGACTATATCAAGCTGCAAAGCTTCTGTACAGCAAAGGACACCATCAGTAGAACAAAAAGACATCCTGCAGTATGGTAGAATATATTCATAAATGACATATCCGATAAGGGGTTGACATCCAAAATATATAAAGAACTCACCCACCTCAACAAACATAAAGTAAATTATCCAATTAAGAAATGGGCAGAGGACATGAATAGACACTTCTCCAAAGAAGAAACTCAGATGGCCATTAGGCACATGAGAAGATGCTCCACATCACTAATCATCAGAGAAATGCAGATTAAAACCACAGTGAGATATCACCTCACACCAGTGAGGATGGCCAACATCCAAAAAACAAGGAACAACAAATGCTGGCGAGGATGTGGAGAAAGGCAAACCCTCCTACACTGCTGGTGGGAATGTAAGCTAGTTCAACCATTGTGGAAAGCAGTATGGAGGTTCCTCAAAAAACTCAAAATAGAAATACCATTTGACCCAGGAATCCCACTCCTTGGAGTTTACCCAAGAATACAACTTCTCAGATTCAAAAAGATATATTCATCCCTATGTTTATCCCAGCACTTTTTACAATTGCCAAGATATGGAAGCAACTTAAGTGTCCATCAGTAGATGAATGGATAAAGAAGAGGTGGTACATATACAGAATGGAATACTATTCAGCCAGAAGAAAGAAACAAATCCTCCCATTTACAAAAACATGGATGGAGCTGGAGGATATTATGCTCAGTGAAATAAGGCAGGCAGAGAAAGACAAGTGCCAAATGATTTCCCTCATTTGTGGAGTATAACAACAAAGCAAAACTGAAGGAACAAAATAGGAGCAGACTCAGAGACTCCAGGAAGGATCTAGTGGTTACCAAAGGGGAGGGGTGTGGGAGGGTGGGTGGGAAGGGTGGGACAAGGGGATTGAAGGGTATTTTGTTTAGTACACATGGCGTGGGGGATCACAGGGAGAACAGTGTAGCACAGAGAAGGCAAATAGTGAATCTGTGGCATATCTACACCTAAGGATGGTGACTGCATTGAGGTATGGGTGACAACTTGAAAATATGGACAAATGTAGTAACCACATTTTTTTTTCGTGTGAAAACTTCATAAGAGTGTATATCAATAATACCTTAATAAAAAAAGATAAGATAGAAGCTGAGATTGGAGTTTCACAGCCAGAAACCCGCTAACACCAGGAGCCACCAGCAGCTGGAAGAAGTGAGGAGGGTTTATGCCCTAGAGACTTTGGAGCATAGTCTGCTGACACCCTGGTTTCAGACTTGTAGCCCCAAGATTGCTGAGAGAATAAACTTCTGTTGTTTCAAGCTATGAAATTCAAAGTAATTTGCTACAGCAGCGTTAGAAAATGAATACAATCCCTTATTTTTTTCTGAATAAGCAATACTTTGATATAGCTCAAAAAACAATGAATAAAATGAAAAGTCTCACAAAAAATAAGAAAATAAATAAAATAAAATTTAAAAAGCTGATATTTCCTAGGACAGAAAATTTGTTACTACTTGTTGATGGTTATTGATGAAAGGAAAAAGGGATTTTTTAAAAAGTGTCTGGTTATGGTAGAGATGAAAAGCGGGAAAAAAACTGATAAATTTTTTCTTTTGCACTTGTAGAGTCTTTTTTAAGAATTTCGGAATTGATTTGTAAGCATACAGTATTAGAGAAGGAAATGTTCTAGGGAAAAAAATTATTATCAAATGCAGTATTTTGAAATTCTTCCTTGACCTTTCTTACTTTAATTTTAGAGACGATATTATTTCATATAATAGATTTATGTAAGGAACATTTATTCTTTGTTAACCAACTTTATGAGACTTAAATTTGTAGTATATCTGTAATTAATAATATTAATAACTTAATACATATTTTGTAAACATGCCATGGTAAACAGAATATCCTACTTAAGTAATATCTTCCTTCTGAATTATATAATTTGCAAACACACAGCATTTTAGTAGCTAGAGCATTTTATTCTCATTAGAATTTTAAAATTAAAAATGGCATTGATAAAGTAATGTTAAATTTTTTGTATTGTATCACTTCCTAGTCCTTAGCCCAATTTATGTGGGTGCCTCAGTATTTATGCATTACACAACAGAATTTGGATGAATAGCCAGATATGGGAGTGAATGAGGAAATAATTCAGTATAAGGATTTAAACCTAGGGAAACTGGTAGAGAATAGATACTTTTGGGAGTGGTAAACTCATGAAATTTGTTCTTAAATATCCTGATTTCATGTGTGAAATGTCTATACATAGAGATCTGTAGTTGGAATTTGAAAAATTGTATCAAAATATAATTAAAATTGAAACAGTAATTAAAGAAGTAGTTCACTAAGGGAAAGTACATAAGGCAGAAAAATAGGCACAAATATAGGAAATTTTTTTTATTAAGGTACCTCTGATATACAATCTTATGAAGGTTTCACATGAAAAACAATGTGCTAACTACATTCACCCTTATTATCAAGTCCCACCCAATACCCCACTGCAGTCACTGTCCATCAGTATAGTAAGATGCCACAGAGTCCCTACTTGTCTTCTCTGTACTACACTGTCTTCCATGTGACCCCACACACACCATGTACACTAATCATGATACCCCTCAATCCCCTTCTCCTTCCCCCGTCCACCCCTCCCCTTCGGTATCTGCTAGTCCTTTCTTGGAATCTGAGTCTGTCCTATTATGTTCCTTCAGTTTTGCTTCGTTGTTATACTCCACAAATGATGGAAATCATTTGGTATTTGTCTTTCTCTGCCTGACTTACTTCAGTGAGCATAATACCATCTAGCTCCATCCATATTGTTGCAAATGGTAGGATTTGTTTATTTTTTATGGCTGAATAATATTCCATTACGTTTATGTACCACATCCTCTTTATCCATTCATCAACTGATGGACACTTAGGTTGCTTCCATTTCTTGGCTGTTGTAAATAGTGCTGCAATAAATATAGGGATGCAGATGTCTTTTTGAATCTGAGAGCTTGTTTTCTTTAGGTAAATTCCTAGGAGTGGAATTCCTGGATCAAATGGTATTTCTACTTTTAGTGTTTTGAGCAACCTCTGTATTGCTTTCCACAATGGTTGAACTAATTTACATTCCCACCAACAGAGTAGGAGGGTTCCCCTTTCTCCACATCCTCGCCAGCATTTGTTGTTCCTAGTCTTTTCAATGTTGGCCAACCTAACGGGTGTGAGGTGATATCTCATTGTGGTTTTAATTTGCATTTCCCTCATAATTAGCGATGTGAGCATCTTTTCATGTGCCTGTTGGCCACCTGAATTTCTTCTTTGGAGAAGTGTCTGTTCATATCCTCTGCCCATTTTTTTCATAGGGTTATTTGCTTTTTGGGTGTTGAGGTGTGTGAGTTCTTTATATATTTTGGATGTTAACCCCTTGCCTGATATGTCATTTAGAAATATATTCTCCCATACTGTAAGATGCCTCTTTGTTCTGCTGATGGTGTCCTTGCTGTACAGACTTCTTAGCTTGATGTAGTCCCATTTGTTCATTTTGATTTTGTTTCCCTTGCCCAAAGAGATACATTCAAGAAAAAGTTGCTCATGTTTCTATTCAAGAGATTTTTGCCTATGTTTTCTAAGGGTTTTATGGTTACATCACCTACATTCAGGTTCTTGATCCATTTTGGGTTTACTTTTATATATGGGGTTGGACAATAATCCAGTTTCATTCTCTTGCATGTAGCTGTCCAGTTTTGCCAACATGAGCTGTTGAAGAGGCTGTCATTTCCCCATTGTATATCCATGGCTCCTTTACCGTATATTAATTAACCATATATTGTTGGGTTTATATCAGGGCTCTCTATTCTGTTCCATTGGTCTATGGGTCTGTTCTTGTGCCAGTACCAAATTGTCTTGATTACTGTGGCTTTGTAGTACAGCTTGAAGTTGGGGAGCGTAATCCCCCCAGGTTTATTCTCCCTTCTCAGGATTGCTTTGGCTATTTGGGGTCTTTTGTGGTTCCATATGAATTTTAGAACTGTTTGTTGTAGTTTGTTGAAGGATGCTGTTGGTGTTTTGATGGAATTGCATTGACTCTGTAGATTGTTTTAGGCAGGATGGCCATTTTTACTATATTAATTGTTCCTATCCATGAGCAGAGGATGTGTTTCCATATATTGGTATCTTCTTTAATTTCTCTCATGAGCATCTTGTAGTTTTCAGAGTATAGGTCTTTCACTTCCTTGGTTAGGATTATTCCTAGGTATTTTATTCTTTTTGATGCAATTGTGAATGAAACTGTTTTCCTGATTTCTCTTTCTGCTAATTCATCATTAGTGTATAGAAATGCAACAGATTCCTGTGTATTAATTTTGTATCCTGCAACTTTGCTGAATTCAGTTATTAGATCTAGTAGTTTTGGAGTGGATTCTTTAGGGTTTTTTATGTACAATATCATGTCATCTGCAAACAGGGACAGTTAAACTTCTTACTTGCCAATCTGGATGCCTTTTATTTCTTGTGTTGTCTGATTGCCGTGGTGAGGACCTCCAGAACTACGTTGAATAAAAGTGGAGAGAGTGGGTGTCCTCGTCTTGTTCCCGATTTTAAAGGAAAAGCTTTTAGCTTCTCGCTGTTAAGTATAATGTTGGCTGTTGGTTTTTCGTATATGGCCTTTATTATGTTGAGGTACTTGCCCTCTGTACCCATTTTGTTGAGAGTTTTTATCATGAATGGATGTTGAATTTTGTGGAATGCTTCTTCAGCATCTGTGGAGATGATCATGTGGTTTTTGTCATTCTTTTTGTTGATGTGGTGCATGATAGCAATGGATTTTCAAATGTACCATTCTTGCATCCCTGGAATAAATCTTCCTTGATCATGATGGATGATTTTTTTGATGTATTTTTGAATTCTGTTTGCTCATATTTTGTTTAGTATTTTTGAATCCATGTTCATCAGGGATATTGGTCTTTAATTTTCTTTTTTTGTGGTGTCTTTGCCTGGTTGTGGTGTTAACGTGATGCTGGCCTTGTAGAATGAGTTTGGGAGTATTCACTACTCTTCTACTTTTCGGAAAACTTTAAGGAAGATGGGTATTAGGTCTTCACTAAATGTTTGATAAAATTCAGCGGTGTAGCCATGTGGTCCTGGCGTTTGTTCTTGGGTAGTTTTTTGATTGCCATTTCAATTTTGTTGTTGGTAATTGGTCTGTTCAGATATTCTGTTTCTTCCTGGGTCAGCCATGAGGGTTGTATTTTTTTTAGAAATTGTGTATTTTTTCTAGGTTATCCAGTTTGTTAGCATAAAATATTTCATAGTATTCTCTCATAATTCTTTGTATTTCTGTGGTGTCTGTAGTGATTTTTCCTTTCTCATTTCTGATTCTGTTTATGTGTGTAGACTCTTTTTTTGTTAATAAGTCTGGCTATGGGTTTATCAATTTTGTTTATTTTCTTAAAGATCCAGCTCCTGCTTTCAATGATTCTGTCTATTCTTTTATTCTTCTCGATTTTATTTATTTCTGCTCTAATCTTTATTATGTCCCTCCTTGTAGTGACTTTGTGCCTCATTTGTTTTTCTTTTTCTCTTTTCATTAATTGTGAGTTTAGACTGTTCATATGGGATTGTTCTTCTTTCCTGAGGTAGGCCTTTATTGCGATATACTTTCTTCTTAGCTCGGCCTTCACTCTATCACATAGATTTTGCAGTGTTGAATTATTGTTGTCATTTGTCTCCATATATTACTTGTTCTCTGTTTTTATTTGGTTATTGATCCATTGAATATTTAGGAGCATGTTGTGAAGCCTCCATGTGTTTGTGGGATTTTTTCATTTTCTTTGGGTAATTTATTTCTAGTTCCATACCTTTGTGGTCTGAGATGTTGGTTGGTAAAATTTCAATCTTTTTTAATGTACCGAGGCTCTTTGGGTGGCCTAGTATATGATCTATTCTTGAAAATGTTCCATGTGCACTTGAGTAGAATGTGTATCCTGCTGCTTTTAGGTGGGGTATTCTGTAGGTGTTTGTTAGTTCCATCTGTTCTAATGTGTTGTTCTGTGCCTCTGTCTTCTTACTTATTTTCTGTCTGGTTGATCTCTCCTTCAGAGTGAGTGGAGTGTTGAAGTCTCCTAGAACGAATGCATAGCATTCTATTTCTCCTTTTAATTCTGTTAGTATTTGTTTCTCATATGTAGGTGCTCCCGTGTTGGGTGCAAAGATATTTATAATGGTTATGTCTTCTTGTTGGACTGAGCCTTTTATCATTATGTAATGTCCTTCTTTGTCTCTTGTTACTTTCTTTGTTTTGAAGTCTATTTTGTCTGATACAAGTATTGGAACTCCTGCTTTTTTCTCCCTATTAGTTGCATGAAATATCTTTTTCCATCCCTTCACTTTTAGTCTGGGTATGTCTTTCCGTTTGAAGTGTGTCTCTTGTAGGCAGCATATAGACGGGTCTTGTTCTTTTGTCCTTTCAGTGACTCTGTGTCTTTTGAGTGCATTCAGACCATCTACATTTAGGGTGATTATTGATCGATATGTACTTATTGACATTGAAGGGTTTAGATCTGTGATTGCCAAAGGTTCAAGGGTAATTCCTTTACTATCTAACAGTGTAATTTAACTAACTTAGTATGCTGTTACAAACATGATCTAAAGGTTCTTTTTTCTCCTTTTTCTTCCTCCTATATTATTTATATGTTAGACATCATATTCTGTACTCTTTGTCTATCACTTTGTTGACTTTGGGGGTAGTTGCTTTGATTTTGCATTTGCTTAGTAATTAATTGTTCTACTTACTTTACTGTGGTTTTCTTTCCTCTGGTGACAGCTGTTTAGCCTTAGGAACACTTCTATCTATAGCAGTCCCTTGAAAATGCACCGTAGAGACATTGTGTGGAAGGTAAATTCTCTCAGCTTTTGCTTATCTGAAAATTGTTTAATCCCTCCTTCAAATTTAAATGATAATCTTCCCGGATAGAGTATTCTTGGTTCAAGGTTCTTTTGTTTCGCTGCATTATATATATCATGCCACTCCCTTCTGGCCTATAAGGTTTCTGCTGAGAAGTCTGATGATAGCCTGATGGGTTTTCCTTTGTAGGTGATCTTTTTTCTCTCTCTGGCTGCTTTTAAAAGTCTGTCCTTATCCTTGATCTTTGCCATTTTAATTATATGTCTTGGTGTTGTCTTCCTTGGGTCCCTTGTGTTGGGACATCTGTGCATCTCCATGGCCTGAGAGACTATCGCCTTCTGCAGATTGGGGAAATTTTCAGCAATTACCTCCACAAAGACATTTTCTATCCCTTTTTCTCTCTCTTCCTCTGGTACCCATATAATGTGAATATTGTTCCATTGGATTGGTTACACAGTTCTCTCAATATTCTTTCATTCCTAGAGATACTTTTTTCAGTGTGTGCCTTTCTTTGTATTCCTTTTGTTTAATTTCTGTTCCATTTAGTGTCTCTTCTACTATATCTGATCTACTTTTAAATCCCTTCATTGTATTTTTCATTTTAAATGCTGAATATCTTAATGATTGAATCTTCATCGTAAATTCATCCCTGAGTTCTTGAATATTTTTCTATACCTCCATGAGCATGTTTATAATTTTTGTTTTGAAATCTCTTTCAGGCAGACTTATGAGTTCAGTTTCACTTGGTCCTTTTTCTAGAATTTGTGGTATTTTGGTGCGAACCAGGTTCCTTTGACATTTCATATTTGTATGTGGCACCCTCTAGTGTCCAGAAGCTCTGCTCTCTGGAGCTACACAGCTGGAGCAATGTCGGGAGTCACCGGCAAGCGGTGCTGCTTCATAGGGTTAGGAACGAGCTGTTTCCTGCTTCCCGGCTGCTATTCCTGTCTCCGTTGTCCGAACCAGTGGGCCGTGCACACAAGTGTAAGCCTCTGTGCTTTGGGTTAGTAGCCGCCATAGGCAGGGCCTCTGGCTGGCCTCACTCCAGGGTAGGGATTGCTGGTTTGCAAGCTAGTGTGGGCTGACTGGGAGGAAGGTGCAGCAGGCTGCCTATCATGGTGGGAGGCATCAGAGCTGTGTAGCCAGCTAGGGGATTGAGCCCCTGAAGTCGTGAAAGTTCCCAATCCGTTGGGCTGAGTGCACCTGGACTGTTTTATCCACCTATCGTTTCTCCTGAGCAGAAAGTTCTGTGCAATCCTTGCCCCTTTAGCAGCCCTCTTGTTGTTAGGAAGTCTGTCTGACTGCCTGCCTTTTTTTTTGTCCCAGAGCAGCTGGATGTGGGTTCCTGTTTCCCACAAGTGGCTGGAATCTCTAGTTTCTCCAAGTAGTCCGCCTTTCTTAGCTTTCCAACCCCATAAATCTCCAGAGCACCATGCAATGTAGGTTCGAGCTCCCTGAGCATATCTCCAGGGCTGGGTGTTAAGTAGTCGTAGGCTTCCACCCCCTCCCTGCTTTGTTTCCCTTCTTCCTGCAGTTGAGCTGTGGTGGGGGAAGTGCTTGGGTTCCACTAGATCACGACTTTGGTATGTTACCCTGTTCCATGAGGTCTGCTTTTTTCAACCGGTGTATGCAGTCTGGTACAGCCTTATTTCCTGTGCTCCTTTAGGATTAGTTGTATTAAGTATATTTTAATATTATATGTGGTTTTGGGAGGAAGTCTCTGTCTCACCTCTCATGCTGCCATCTTTAATCCCACCTTCTAAAATACATTCTTACAGGAGTCAGTATTCCTAGGGGTAAATGGAGTATTAGCAGTGGCATACTTTGTAGATGGGTCATTGAGAATGAAGATTAAAGACAGGCCTTTGGATATGACCAAAGGGAGTTTATTGGTGAATTCTGAACATAAATTGTCTTTTGCTAACTTTCTTCCAGGTTTTAAGAGGTTAAAAGTCATTGAGCCAACGTGCATACTTTTCATTGGAGAAATTTGGCAATTAACAGAATGAGGGAAAGGATAGAGCCTTTAGGAATGCGTAGGATAATGCTAAAGGTTCCTTGAAGATTTAGGAGATCTATTCATATTTGAAGGCACAACAGGAAGTGGCTTTAATTTTATCTGAATTTTTTGTTTAAGTTTTCTTCCCTCATTTATTGTCTTTGAAACCTTTATAAAGTTATTTTATTTTTCTAAACCTCAGTTTTCTTATGTGTAAAATAGGGATAACATATGCCTTTCAAGGTTGTTGTGAGACTAGAAAGAATAATACATAAAAGTGCCAGTAAGGTCCTGACGTATAGAAGATACTTCTCAAAGTGTGCTGTTAATTTTCATCATCATTAAAATTGAGCTATAGGAGTAACTTTTGCTCATTTATTCAACAGACATTTATTTTAGGATGTTGGTTCTTAATCTTTTAGTATAACAGGACCCTCTTTCCAAGTAATGAAATTTATTGGAAACCGAATGATGGTAGCTGGACATTTAGAATCCATTGCTTGAGAAACTACATACTGACAAAATGAATTACTATATCTCATGGGTTCCAAGATACACATTCCCTTGTTACAAATTCTAACACCTTTGAAATTGGGATTCATCTTACAGATGTCATGGTTTAATTGATAATGCTTTTCTTTCTTAATGGTACATTAAATAATGTGTTTTAACAATTGGTGGTATCTTAGACTCAATGAAATATGGTAATATTTTATTAAGTACAAATACCTTCATATATTTTGACAAGTAGTAGTATATTTCTGGGAAACACAGTTTAGCCTGCAGAGAACTCCTGGTTAATTAAAGTTTTGCAGTATTGAAATTGGAGCTGTGGAGTGATCTGAGACCCGTTTTCATAGGTGTGTAGGAAACAGCACTGTAGAACCCATGGATTCCTTTCTGTTTCCTTTCAGATAAACTGGCAAACTGTTACTAAGCAGGACTGAGAATTTTATGTTGTGATAACTATTATTTTGGGGCAAAATCTAACATGTTTTATCAACTTGTATAAACCTTACATGTTAAAGATGGCTGGAAGCCAAAAGCACTAAGAACTCTTTTGATTGGTAAATGAGAGATTTGAATTTTGTGTAGAAATAAAAGATAATGAAATTGGGAAAAATAAGAGAGGACTTTGCATTTTGATACTTGATGAAACTGGAAATGCTGTAAGGTAAGTAAAAAGTAACAATAGCGCACACTTTGAAAAGGCAGCTTCTGCTTTGACTTTGGATGTTCAGGTTTTACAGTTGCAAAGTCTGTGCAGTTCATGAACATATTTTGAATTTGTGCTGTACCAGATCCTGTGGCCTATGAAATTTAAGTGAAATTGCTTTCTGCCCCCAGAGAATTTAAAACTATTACCACAATAAATATAAGAATGAGCCATACAGATTTAAATAGTTAAAAAAGAACATTTGTTATCAGCTTTATTTTCACATCAGAATAGTGTCCTTGGACAAGGAGGATGCTGGTTTATTCTGTCAGACCTGCTGCAGCTCAGAAGCATGGCCGTATGACTTCTCCAGGGCATTCACTATATGTTAAATTACAATTTTGGTAATTTACATGTGGGAATGCAGTTTTGCTTCTTCTTGTCAAATAAATCACTTACTTGAAATTGTCATAGTTTTCCTTTCCATAATTTTGCATATTTATAGAAATAAAAATTTTAGCTACTTTGATCAAGACAAGCCAAAGATGGATGTTATGATCTAATAACATGTACATTCTGTGATACAAAACAGGTTTTTCAAATCTAGCCTTATGTATTAATTATCTATTGCTCTATAACAAATTACCACAAAACTTAGTGACTTAAAACAGTAATAAACAATTATTATTTTATACTGTTTCTGTGAGTCAAAAGTTTGGAAGCCACTCAGCCATGTGGTTCTGGCTCAGTATTTTGTGAGATTTTAGTCAAGATGTCAGCTAGGGCTGCAGTCATCTCAAGGATCCTATTTTAGGATGGTTCACAAATTTGTGCTGTTTTTTTTTTTTTTCAGGAGGTCTCCATTTCCTACTCACTTTGACTTCTTCATAGGGCTGCTTCAGTTTTTTCATGGCTGGCTTCCCCCAAATGGGTAATCTGAGAGAGCAAGATGAAAACCACAGTTTCTTTTATGACCTAGCCTTGGAAGTAGTACTATGACATTTATGCAATATTCTACTGATTATACAGGTCAGCCCTATTTTGTATGGAAGGTGATTTCACAAAAGCATTACTACCAGGAGGTAGGAATCACTGGGGGTCATCTCAGAGGCTAGTTGCCTCTGATATAAAAATCTAATGGTTATAGAAAAGTTTTGAAATAAAAGAGTAACAAAAGCAAGAGGCCAAAATTAGAGGTAAATCTTAGAAAATAAGGTTTCACTCAAATGGTGGGCTACATGTCTTTTTATCAAAGCAGCATGGATTATAGTTGAGCAATAGTTGAAGGCACTGAAGTACAGAGAAGTTAATTTTCCCAAGGGAACACAGCTAATGAGTGGTAGAGTTGGTTTTCATACACATTGTCTGACTCCATAGCTCTTAGCCACTCTGCTATGCTGTCTCACTGTAAGGAGAGATAGTACGAAAATTACATCACCTCTGACAGTTATATGGCATTCCCAACTGAGAAGAACAGGTATATTGACAATCAGTGTTGTGTTCATGTTACCCATTGAGATTTTGTTTTAGCAAACATTTTTCCTGTCATGTTAATGTTGGCTGAATAGTACTGGTTTTGTGGTTGTGTTTGGATTTAATTTGTAAGATTTTATTGTTTTATGAGTTGTTATAAACACTAAGAGTTTTGTCCTAGTTTATATATACTTCAATAACATAAAAATAATTTAACATTCAAAGATTAGAGGTGCTGATGTAAAGGATCACTTTGAATCCTTTGGAAATTACAGAAATCTTTTGAAATGTACGTGAATACATATTGATTTTATTTATTATACAAATTCAGAATTTTATAGAAGTGTTGGATTTCCTTAAAGTAAAACAACATGAATCAGGGAAACCCTTTTAATTTGTTGTTTGTATATTTGGATGTACTGCTCCCAACCCGGGCAGGTGCTCTGGGTGACTAATACTATAGACAAACAGTCCATAGGTACTAATATTGGCGATATTTTGTAGCTTTTCCCCGTACTCCTAGTTCCCAACTGGGGGCTATTCTCATGTCACAGGCAGAGAATGGTGTCCTATTCTGGATTCCTGAGAGACTATTACTATCAAAAACATAGAGGGTCTCTTATTCAGAGGGAAACTGTAGCAGTAAGAAGCACAAGAGGTTTGTCCCTGGTATCTGAGAGTTGTCTTGATTTAAGTGAAATTATGATTCAGTTTTATAAGCAAAATGAAGGCTATCATCAGTTTTCTCTTTATAAAATTTTAATCACCTTTTTAAAACTTAATTTAGTTTGCCTTCCTTTTGCAAATTTAATTCCTTCTATTACATGTCACCAAGAATCTACTTAGTATGCTTTTCCATGTGCTTTTAAAGTCATCTTTAAAGTAATTTTCTCCAAAGAAGAAATACTTTGAATTTAAGAACTATTTATAGAGCTTCTACAATGTACAAGCTACTCTGCTAATCATTGATGGTTTATTTCGTTCCTGATAGCATCATTTAATTTTGGTTCATATGCCTACTATACTCCAGAAGTAGAAAGATTTCAGACATTTGAGTCTCTGATACTACATGCTCCCTTGATAGATTTATTTCCTTAAGGATTCTCTGGCTGGATTTATTCCTTTCTTCTTATATTTTTGTATTTATAGAGATTTATTTTGCTCTAAGCAATCTATCCTTTTACCCTCTTAAAACATCCTGTGAAAGAACTGTATCTTCACCACCACTCTACACTTGTATATGACTTTAATTTAAATTTCCAATCTGAACTGAAATAATGCCTTTCTAATGTTTCTTAAGATCTTCTGGACCAACTTCTTTATTTAGACTAAAATTTAGTGGTCCCTAAGACATCTGAAATTGTAAAGAAAATAGTGAATGTTTATACATTTTTCTTAAAAGACATTTTATACCTCTGTCATACTCACTTAGGGCTTTGGTACATAATTAAGTTTAATAATTAATGGTCAATAAACATGAGGCCGAGTTTCAGAGGTAGACTTAGAAAAGCTGTGGTCCACTAATAAAAGTTTTCCAAAAAGATTTCTGTTTGGGTATTTTTGTCACCACTTCTGATACCAAATGTAGTTTTTTTTTCCTGACACCAACAACCATTTCTCCAACACCTACTGGGTGTCTAACAATTCAGTTGATTCTGATACTAACTATCTAGAATTAGGACAGACCCTAAGGGTTAAGGGTTTAGTCCCACAAGGCGGTCCCCATTTAAGATAACAGCTGTAAATGGGTTATCCAGGATACCCACACTTTTGCTTGGCTGACCTAAAGTTTGGGGGTTCCCACCAACCCTCTTCCCCAAGGTTTGATTATTGACTAGAATGGCTCACAGGACTCACGAAAGTTCCATACTTATATCCTGTGCTTCATATTTTATTATGCAGTGTTCCATTTGTATTCCTTTAAGCTACTGTTACTGTTTTCTATCATTATTTTCTTTTAGTCAAGAGAATTTATGATCTCAGGTGATTTTTCATTCTCTTCCAAATACCCCTTAATTTTTAAAGTGTACAAATTAGCCTTTGCCTTAAAGATTGGACAATACTGGTTTGATATGAAAGTATAGTATTTGGGTCTTTGCTTATTAAAGTTAGTTGAAGTATTTCACTAAATTCTCAATTTAGGGAACCAGATGTAGTCATTGTCTGGATATTGAAAAAGGAAGTAATTGTTTAGCTTCATATGCTCTTAGTATAAAGATTACTCATGATTTCATCTATTTCTTTTCTTTCTTTCTGTTAGGCTTTCAAGGATATGCTGTATTCAGCTCAGGACCAGGCACCTTCTGTGGAAGGTAAGATGCATTAACCCCAACATTTAGTCACATAAAACCCCTTTTTAAGGAAAAGTATTTTAAACTGCACAGTATAAAACTAATATAACCTGCCCTATTATATAGATATTTTTTGCTTTTTATAGTGTATGTGTTACTTTTATAATATATATAACTTCTGTAATATATATTACTTTTATAATATATATTATGATACATGTTATATAATACAATTTTATAATACTAAATTGCCTTATATATTAGATAATTATTGTTTTAAAACATATTATTTATGATTACTTTTATATATTGTGATTATGTATGTACAATATGTAGGTATACTATAATATGTATTATGATTACTTATGAATATTAATATGATTACATGATAAGTCACATTGTGATTATATTATATATTATGGTAATTATGTTATGGTTAATATGTAATATGACTGTATTTCAATTAAACTTTTTTTGTTTGGCTCACATTTACCCTATAATGGTCTCATTATGTCCTTAAAATGGTCTCATTATGTCCTTAAATCACCTTTGCATTGTGAATCAGATACTGGTTTAAAGCCAAAGTTCTTATCTGTATCATGCTTCCCCCTCCCCATGTATTTTTTTCTTTTTTTTTTATTGTGAAATGATTATCACAGTAAGCTTAGTTAACATCCTTCAACATACGTAGTTACAAATTATTTTTTCTTGCGATGTGAACTTTTGAAGTTTTTTCTCTTAACAACTTTTCAATACACAAGACATTATTGCTCACCATGCAACGAACAAGTTCCAATACAGTGAACAAGCTCCCACCAGGTGAACAATGCAAGGAACATAGTGAACAAGTTCTCACAAGGTGAACAATGCACAGGCAGTCATATCAGAGAAACTAATTCAGTTACTATAATCAATCAAGTCAACTATGATTATTCATATGATTTTTATACTTAAATTATAAGTGAATCCCACATTTCCCCCTTTTTTGTTTTAATTGACGCAAATGCATATGCATATATTTGTGGAAGGTACCAGAATAATGATTAGCTGGGCTCGGCCTGTGACATAGCTTGTCACAGGCAATGTCTCTCTCGTCTGGAGGGGTGAGGTTCTATGCCTCACCTCAGTTGGCCCCCACGTTGCTCACCTGAGGTCCCTTGCGACTGTGCCTGTCTTAGGTTGTTCCTCCCATGAGGAATCTTACCCGTCTCTGGCTAACCAGCCATCTCCTGGGACCAAACAGGGAGATAAAATACGAAAGAGAGGACAGCCAGCAGCTATAATTCTGGATAAAATCACAATATACATGATTATTTTCTTGCAGCAAATGCAGGTGGGGAATCAGTGTATGATTTCACAAAGTTGTTTAAAAGGAATCACTTATTTCTTGAAGTTAATTCTTGAAAAGTAGCATATGCTTGTATTGGCTTTAAAAGACCAACAACTGCCTTCCGCACACACACTAGGAGAACAGGAATACAAATGCATAACAGTATTAGACCTACAATTATAGGCCATATCCAATGAAACAAAGAAAACCAATTTAACAATCCAGGCGTTTGTGAAAACTTATCAATAACATGGTGAATGTTGTCTATTTGATCTTGAATACTATGCGAAAAATAAGACAAATTAAAACATCCCCATGTATTTTTATATCTATCCATCCATCCACCCACCTATCACCAGTGAATCCTTAATCCATAATTAGTCTGGGTAACACAACTTTCCCATTCTGTTTAGGCCATGTCTTCAGATTGGCACCTGAAAAATAGTGGAGCATATTTACTCTGGGTGTTTGTGGTGTATGTGTGTTGTATAAACATGTGTATGTATGCATGTGCACAGTCGGGCAGTCATAAAATGACTGACCTAAGGATAGTAGTTACCTCTTCAATTATCTTTATTGATCCTCCCTTTTCTGTTACCTCTGATTCTGCTTATCAGCTCATTCTTTATGGGCTTAATCTTTGATAGGTTTTGAGAGTTGTAATTTAAAGTTCTAGGAGTTCTTGTGTCAGTAAATAATTAGGAGCTGATTCAACAACTATTTCTTGAGGGAGTGTTCCTTCTGAGGCTGGGTATTCTTTCAGAATTTCACATTACATTTTTTCAGGAGAGATGAGTGTGAAAAAGTATATGCAAAGAATATTCTAGATAGTGTGTACAGATTAATATCTTTATGAGATACCAAATTGGAATTCTATGAAGTCATTCTAGTGACAAGCTCTTGGTGGCTTATTTTTATGACATATAGCAGATTTTGAAGTTGTTTAATAAAATACAAATCTGTAATTAAAATCTCATGGTCTTTAGTGACATAGAAATATATATGCCTTTCATATCTAACCATAGTTCAAAATGTGCTTCCTTTGACATCTCAAAATCTTTACCAGGGTATTGGTACTTAGATTAGTTTTATAATATGTGATTGAATTTTGGAATATAATATATTTAACATGCTTAATTCTCTAATATTTAACTGAAGACATTAAGATTTATCAAAATGTTTAGGTCTTTATTGGGTTATCTCTATGTGTCTTATGTGTCAACATATTTTAAGAATTAAGAAAAGTTAAATTACATAGCTTGCTATTTAATATTGACTCTTTTAATTTTATTTTTAACGTATTAATTTTTTCCCCCAAATTTTACCATCTGATTTGTAACAAAGATACTCTGAGATACGTTGAAAGTTATGATGATCTTTATTCATCCATCCATGCTGGATGGACACTTCCAGCTGTTTTATAGAGAAAAACTGAATTCTGTGAAAGTATACTAAAATGACAAGTATTTATAGTTGAGAAACTTTTGTTTTATCTCTTTGCCCAGAAAGATGAACTTCTCTGGCCCCTGTTATAAAGGGAATATTGCATATATCATGCAGATGTATGTGCTGTTTCCATAAGGAAAATATTCTGCACTTGTTTGTTTTTCTTCATTCAAATAAACAGAGGAAAGCCATGTAGTTTTTATTTTCTTAAAATTAGTTTTTCTCTTTGAGACACTGGGGAATTGGAGGTATTGGAAAGTGGTTTTAAAAACATTATTTTATGTAGTATTGAGGTAGAAAAAGTTATTGAAGGACTTTACTTTTATCTCTCACTGGTATTATGATACTGTATTAATTCATAATCTTTTATAAGGTGTTAAATTTAATCGATAGTCATTTCTATCATTCTTTTAGTCTTGCTATTGTATTCATATATCTAGGCTTTCATTTAGCAGTTATAAATAAAATAATGCAACTTGAGCAGATTTATCAACAAAGGTCAAGACAGGACTTTCAACTTTTAACATTTTTAGGTGAAAAAAATGTTTGATAGGCCTTGATTATTTTTTAAAATAATGTTTTTCTCTCTTTTTTCACTCTTCTTTTTTCTACACTATGTTTAAGTAAACTTAAAACCTTTCGTGCCAGTGGCAAGTTTCTTTTTTAATCTTAAAACTGAAGCATACCATAAATTGGTGGTTCCTAAATATCTGCTGTACATTTAAATTAATTTAACTGTGTTTTATTTGCTTGTTTGACAAATACTGATATTTGGTCTCCATATCAGACCAATTAAAATAGGATCTAGGGGGTGGAGCCCAGGCAATCTCCCCTGATGATTTGAATATATGGCCAAAGTCAAGAGGCCCTGCCATGAACTTTAAATAATTTTAGGTCAGTATGGTTAATGCTAACTTCTTTTAGACAAAATTAGCTTGCAGGTTTATAGGCTTCTGAAGTTCACTGATAGTTTGAGTATTCTGTTAGCATATGTCAGTAGTTTTTTTTCATAGTATCTATAGGACATTTATTTTTTAAATGTTTATTGTATTAATTGAATGTAATAGCTGTACTGTTTATGTTAAATGGTTGTAGTGACATCATTATAGAATTAATAAATATTTTTGCTGATTTAAGACCAGTTATAGTAAAGTAAGCAGCTTCCTCATATTTCACACTACTTTTGTTTAAGATGGAATGGATTTAAAATGATAGTGAAAGGAAGGTGACTTGAAATGGACGCTTTGAAAGAGTGAAGTCGTTTATTTGATGAAAGTGTATTAGATAAAAACATGTTATATGAAAGCTTTTGTTGATAAGTTGACCACAGACATTATTTTTTACACTAGTGACTTTCTTCTAACTTAGTGGGACATTTCAAGATATATCTGTATCTTCATTGATAAAGTGGGCTTTTTCCCCGTTTGATAGTAAACCAACCAAACAAAATAATTTCAGTGTATAAGAAATCAAGACCTGTTTACTTAAAGTTGCTTTTATTTTCAAATAAGTAAACATTCAGATTCATGGTTATTTTGCTTCATTTATCCTTTGAGAGTGGATTTCATGAATTATTTATACATTGAATCCCTATTTTTATTTAAAGCAAATGTCTCATAATTATAACTAGGAAATGTTCATATTCTGAAATAATATACATAAGAATACTTAAGACTTATTCTTAGGCATTCCTTATCAATTTGTATCTAATCTCCTTTGATATATATCATTACCTATTCTTCTGTGTAATCTGTTACTTTTGCTAACAGTTTACATTTCTATTTTGACTTTTATGACTGAGAAGGTAACTTAAAATTCTGTGTTAAACTGTATACAGTGCATTGATTTTTAAATAGTGGCATAAATAAACATTTTACTATTTCTTTTATCCTTTTCTGCAGAAAGACTTGCAGAGCAGCATACATGACAATAGAATAAAGATATTAAAAAGTGACTAGAATTGTGGATTTTTTTTCTTAATATGGAGGACACATACTTGGAGTCCTTAGAGTCAGCCTTCATGGAGTATTGTTTTGAGGAACTTCTGGAAAATAATGTTGAAAACCTTTATATTGTGTTTTTACAATTCTTACTGTCAGTGAGGTATTTTTTACTTAAGACAGATTAAATTAAGCTGCATACTCTAGGTTCCCCATCAGTGTACCAGTCACATCTTAATCAGGATTGTTTCAAGGCATGACAATGACGATATGAACACAGAACTCTTAATCGCTGTACCTAGTCCAATTTTCAGTGATAGGGAATGGTGAAAAATATAAATTATTTTTCACCTTTTCTCTCATGGTTTTTATTTTTTCCATTTGGTGTCTCAGTCACTTTACGGAGTTAATCTATTTGGGTAAATATTCATGCCTTTTTTGGGGGGAGAACTCCCCTTTCCACATGATACTTTTGATATATATACTTTATATACATATAAATTTATATGCTATTCATATAATTTCTACATGATATTAATCTATTTTAGTTATTATTCTGAATTAATTTCAAGGAAAGCTTCAAGTTTTATTTTGCTGTCCTCTTTTTAGGATGTAGTGACTTTTGTTTAGAAGCATTAATGGTTTCCATTCTTGTGATGGAAAAATAAAGAGAATCTGATTGTCAACCTAGGTCACAGAATTAAGCCATCATCATTTCTTTCCTTTTTTTTTTTGCTGCTTCCTTCTTTTTTTTTATTAAGGTATTATTGATATTCACTCTTATGAAGGTTTCACATGAGCAACATTGTGGTTACTACATTCACCCATATTTTCAAGTCCCCCTGACACCCCATTGCAGTCACTGTCCATCAGCATAGTAAGATGCTACAGAGTCACTACTTGTCTTCTCTGTGCTATACTGCCATGCCTGTGACACCACTACATTATGTGTGTTCATCATAATGCCCTTTAATCCCCTTTGCCCTCCCTCCCCACCTCCTCCTCTGCACCCCCTTTCCTTTGGTAACCGGTAGTCTCTTCCTGGAGTCTGTGAGTCTGCTGCTGTTTTGTTCCTTCAGTTTTGGTTTGTCATACTCCACAAATGAGTGAAAACATTTAGTACTTGTCTTTCTCTACCTGGCTTATTTCACTGAGCATAATATCCTCCAGCTCCATCCATGTTGTTGCAAATGGTAGGATTTGTTTCTTTCTTATGGCTGAATAGTATTCCATTGTGTATATGTACCACCTCTTCTTTATCCATTCATCAACTGATGACACTTAGGTTGCGTTCATATCTTGGCTATTGTAAATAGTGCTATGATAAACATAGGGGTGCATATATCTTTTTGAATCTGTGATCTTGTTTTCTTTAGGTAAATTCCTTGGAATGGAATTCCTGGGTCAAGTGGTATTTCTATTTTGAGTTTTTTGAGGAACCTCCATATTGCTTTCCACAATGGTTGAACTAATTTGCATTCCCACCAACAGAGTAGGAGGGTTCCCCTTTCTCCGCATCCTCGCCAGCATTTGTTGTTCCTTGTCTTTTGGATGTTGGCTATCCTAACTGGTGTGATGTGATATCTCATTGTGGTTTTAATTTGCATTTCCCTGATAATTAGTGATATGGAGCATCTTTTCATGTGCCTGTTGGACATGTGAATTTCTTCTTGGAAAAGTGTCTGTTCAGATCCTCTGCCCAATTTTTAATCAGGTTATTTGCTTTTTGCATGTTGAGGGATGTCAGTTCCTTAAATATTTTGGATGTTAACCCCTTATCAGATTTGTCATTTATGAATATATTCTTCCATATTGTAGGAATTGTAGAATGCCTTTTTGTTCTACTGATGGTTTCCTTTGCTGTACAGAAGCTGATTGTATCTTTTAAGAAATCCCACTACTAATTTTTTTTCTTACTCCACATTGTTTCAGAAGTATTGGGGAACATTTATAGATAAGATAAAATAGATTAGATAACAGTAGTTATAGGGGCTAAAATAATGGGGGATGAAGATAGAATGGTGAGATAAAGCTCCAGTAAATTTAATATATGGAATAGATACCATAAAGATCCTGGAACAGAAGAACATCAGGTGAAAGTTAAGAAATTATGACTAAATTATGGACTTCAGTTAATAATAATGTATCAATATTGGTTCATTAATTGTGACAAATGTACCATACTAATGTAAAATGTTAATGATGGGGAATCTGGGTGGGGGATATATGAAATTCTCTGGACTACCTTTGCAACTTTTCTCTGAATCTAAAATTATTCTAGAATGAAAAGTTTATTTAAAAAAAAATAGATGCCATAAGATTTTATATAATTTTCAGAAGGTAATTGGAAATTCACCTCTGAATTGTTTGGAGTTAGAGGTTAGAGAAGAGCATGATTAATTTCAGAACTCACATAAGGTAAATTTATATTAGTTCCTCAGAAAAATAATCAGCCTTTATTGATAATGGGATTTGAGAGAAATTCTTCCTTTAGATTTTCATGAAAAGTGTTTTGTTTGGTGTAGTAAATAGTATCTGCAACAACAATTTCATGAAAAGCATGGCAGTAGGTTTCCTAAGGCTGCTTCTTACAATCCAAAGGAGTAATATACAATTTATTACTCTGATCTACTCTGGTCCTATGTCCATGACCTCACCTTCTGCCATTTTCTTTCTTATTTGCTACACTCCAGTCACATTGCCCTTTTTTTTCTGTACCTAAATCAGGCCAAGCTTTCTTTTACAGTAGGGCCTTTGCTCTTGCTCTCTGTTGAGAATCATTAGATCATTCCATGGCTATGTCCTTCGGGATGCCTAAATACACAATATTACGTTGCCACTCAGCCACTTTATATGATATCACCCTATTTTATTTATATATTTGCAGAACATTTGTTACTTTCTAATATCTTGTGTTTTGTCAATGATTTATTATCTTGAGACCAATATAACTGAGACCTAAAATTTTGTCTTTTTTTACTGTTTTATACCTAGTATCTAAAATACTTTAAATGTACTGAGCACATCAGTTAGTAAAATAAAGGAGGATCTTTTCAATCTTTCTTGTAGCCAAAATACTATTTATGAAAAAAAAAGGGATTAAATTACCCTATCTTGGTTCTTTGTTTTTATTTCTGTTTTTTGTTTTTTAATTTTTAACTTCTCTTGATCTGTAGATCCAGACTTTTGCCTTCTTCTTATGGTTAAGCATATTTTTTGTACTGGTTGATTTTCTTTACTTTTTATTATTTATTTTTTATTTTGGTATAGTTAAGGTACAGTTACTTGAACAACATTATCATTCCTAGACCCCCTATTATCAAGTCCCTCCCACATACCCCATTACAGTCACTGTCCATCAGTGTAGTAAGATGCTATAAAATCAGAACTTGTCTTCTCTGTAAATACTGCCTTTCCCGTGTCCCCCCCACTACATTATGTGTGCTAATCGTAATGCCCGTTTTTCCCCCTTATCCCACCCTTCCCCCCAATCCTCCCCAGTCCCTTTCCCCTTGGTAAGTGTTAGTCCATTCTTGGGTTCTGTGAGTCTGCTGTTGTTTTGTTCCTTCAGTTTTTTCTTTGTTCTTATACTCCACATATGAGTGAAATCATTTGATACTTGTCTTTCTCCACCTGGCTTATTTTACTGAGCATAATACCCTCTAGCTCCATCCATGTTGTTGCAAATGGTAGGATTTGTTTTATTCTTATGGCTGGTTAATATTCCATTGTGTATATGTATCACATCTTCTTTATCCATTCATCTACTGATGGACACTTAGGTTGCTTCCATTTCTTGGCTATTGTAAAAAGTGCTGTGATAAACATAGGGGTGCATCTGTCTTTTTCAAACTGGGCTGCTGCATTCTTAGGGTAAATTCCTAGGAGTGGAATTCCTGGGTCAAAGGGTTTTTCCATTTTGAGTTTTTTGAGGAACCTCCATACTTCTTTCCACAATGGTTGAACTAGTTTACATTCCCACCAGCAGTGTAGGAGGGTTCCTCTTTCTCCACATCCTTGCCAACATTTGTTGTTTGTCTTTTGGATGTTGGCCATCCTAACTGGTGTGAGGTGATATCTCATTGTGGTTTTAATTTGCATTTCTCTGATGATTAGCGATGTGGAGCATCTTCTCATGTGCTTGTTGGCCATCTGAATTTCTTTTTTGGAGAAGTGTCTGGTCAGCTCCTCTGCCCATTTTTTAATTGGCTTATTTGCTTTTTGTTGTTGAGGTGGATGAGCTCTTTATATAATTTGGATGTCAACCCCTTATCGGATATGTCATTTATGAATATATTCTCCCATACTGTAGGATGTCTTTTTGTTCTACTGGTGGTATCCCTTGCTGTACAGAAGCTTTTTAGTTTGATATAGTCCCACTTGTACCTTTTTGCTTTTGTTTCCCTTGCCTGGGGAGATATGTTCATGAAGAAGTTGTTCATGTTTATGTCCAAGAGATTTTTGCCTATATTTTTTTCTAAGAGTTTTATGGTTTCATGATTTACATTCAGGTCTTTGATCCATTTTGAGTTTACTTTTGTGTATAGGGTTAGACAGTAATCCAGTTTCATTCTCTTACATGTAGCTGTCCAGTTTTGCCAACAGCCACTGTTGAAGAGGCTGGCATTTCCCCATTGTATATCCATGGCTCCTTTGTCGTATATTAATTGACCATATATGCTTGGGTTTATATCAGGGCTCTCTAGTCTGTTCCACTGGTCTGTGGGTCTGTTCTTGTGCCAGTACCAAATTGTCTTGATTACTGTGGCTTTGTAGTAGAGCTTGAAGTCAGGGAGCATAACTCCCCCAGCTTTATGCTTCCTTCTCAGGATTGCTTTGGCTATTTGAGGTCTTTTGTGGTTTCATATGAATTTTAGAACTATTTGCTCTAGTTCATTGAAGAATGCTGTAGGTATTTTGATAGGGATTGCATTGAATCTGTAGATTGCTTTCGGCCGGATGGCCATTTTGACAATATTAATTCTTCCTAGCCAAGAGCATGGGATGAATTTCCATTTACTAGTGTCCTCTTTAATTTCTCTTAAGAGTGTCTTGTAGGTTTAAGGGTATAGGTCTTTCACTTCGTTGGTTAGGTTTATTCCTAGGTGTTTTATTCTTTTGGATGTGATTGTGAATGGAATTGTTTTTCTGATTTTTCTTTCTGCTAGTTCATTGTTAGTGTTTAGGAATGCAACAGATTTCTGTGTATTAATTTTGTATCCCACAACTTTGCTGAATTCAGATATTAGATCTAGTAGTTTATGAGTGGATTCATTGGGTTTTTTATGTACAATATCATGTCATCAGCAGACAGGGACAGTGTGACTTCTTCCTTGTCAATCTGGATGCCTTTTGTTTCTTTGTGTTGTCTGATTGCTGTGGCTAGGACCTCCAGAACTATGTTGAATAAAAGTGGGGAGAGTGGGCATTCTTGTCTTGTTTCCGACCTTAAGGAAAAGCTTTCAGCTTCTCGCTGTTAAGTAAAATGTTGGCTGTGAGTTTGTCATATATGGCTTTTATTATGTTGAGGTGCTTGCCCTCTATACCCATTTTATTGAGAGTTTTTATCATGAATGGATGTTGAATTTTGTCAAATGCTTTTTCAGCATCTATGGAGACGATCATGTGGTTTTGTCCTTTTTGTTGATGTAGTGGATGATGTTGATGGATTTTTGAATGTTGTACCATCCTTGCATCCCTGGGATTAATCCCACTTGATCATGATGGATGATCTTTTTGATGTGTTTTTGAATTTGGTTTGCTAATACCTTGTTGAGTATTTTTGCATCTATGTTCATCAGGAATATTGGTCATTTTCTTTTTTTTTTGGTGTCTGTGCCTTGTTTGGTATTAGAGTAGTGTTGGCCTCATAGAATGAGTTTGGGAGTATTCCCTCCTCTTCTAGTTTTTGGAAAACTTTAATGAGGGTGAGTATGAGGTCTTCACTAAATGTTTGATAAAATTCAGTAGTGAAACCATCTGGTCCAGGTATTTTGTTCTTAGGTAGTTTTTCGATTACTAATTCAATTTCTTTGCTGGTAATTGGTCTATTCAGATTTTCTGTTTCTTCCTGGGTCAGCCTTGCAAGGTTGTATTTTTCCAAAAAGTTGTCCATTTCTTCTAGGTTTTCCAGTTTATCATATAATTTTTCATAGTATTCTCTCATAATTCTTTTTATTTTTGTGGTGTCCGTAGTGATTTTTCCTTTCTCATTTCTGATTCTGTTTATATGTGTAGACTCTCTTTTTTTTCTTGATAAGTCTCACTAAGGGTTTATCTATTTTGTTTATTTTCTCAAAGAACGAGCTCCTGCTTTCATTGATTCTATTGTTTTGTTCTTCTCGATTTTATTTATTTATGCTTCAATTTTTATTATGTCCCTCCTTCTACTGACTTTGAACCTCATTTGTTCTTCCTTTTCTAGTTTCATTAATTGTGTGTTTAGACTGTTTATTTGGGATTGTTCTTCTTTCCTGAGGTAGGTCTGTATTGCAATATATTTCCCTCTTAGCACGGTCTTTGCTGCATCCCACAGATTTTGTGGTATTCAATTATTGTTGTCATTTGTCTCCATATATTGTTTGTTCTCTGTTTTTATTTGGTCATTGATCCATTGATTATTTAGGAGCATGTTATTAAGCCTCCATGTGTTTGTGAGCTTTTTTGTTTTCTTTGTATAATTTATTTCTAGTTTCATACCTTTGTGATCTGAGAAGCTAGTTGGTAGAATTTCAGTCTTTTAAATTTACTGAGGTTCTTTTTGTGGCCTCGTGTATGATCTGTTCTTGAAAATGTTCCATGTGCACTTGAGAAGAATGTGTATCCTGTTGCTTTTGGATTGAGTGTTCTGTAGATGTCCGTTAAATCCGTCTGTTCTAGTATGTTGTGCAGGGCCTCTGTCTCTTTACTTATTTTCTGTCTGGTTGATCTGTCCTTTGGAGTGAGTGGTATGTTGAAGTTTCCTAAAATGAATGCATTGCATTCTATTTCCCCCTTTAATTCAGTTAGTATTTGTTTCACATATCCTATGTTGGGTGCGTGGATATTTATAATAGTTATATCCTCTTGTTGGACTGAACCTTTGGTAACTGTTACTTCTTTTGGCTAAGCATAGTTTTTGCTTATGTAATGTCCTTCTTTGTCTCTTGTGACTTTCTTCGTTTTGAAGTGTATTTTGTCTGATACAAGTACTGCAACTCCTGCTTTTTTCTTACTATTAGTTGCATGAAATGTCTTTTTCCATCCCTTTACTTTCAGTCTGTGTATCTCTTTGGGTTTGAAGTAAGTCTCTTGTAGGCAGCATATAGATGGGTCTTATTTTTTATCCATTCAGTAACTCTATGTTTTTTGATTGGTGCATTCAGACCATTTACACTTAGCATGATTATCAATAGTTATGTACTTACTGCCATTGCTGGCTTTGGATTCCTGGTTACTAAAGGTTCAACGGTAATTCCCTTACTATGTGACAGTCTAGTTTAACTCACTTTGTATGCTATTACAAACACAACTTAAAGGTTCTTTTTTTTCCCTCCTTTTTCTTCCTCCTTCATTCTTTGTATGTTATGAATCGTATTCTGTAATCTGTTTATCCCTTGGGTAACATCTATTTAGCCTTAGGAATACTTCCATCTATAGGAGTCCCTCCAAAATGCACTGTAGAGGTGGTTTGTGGGATGTAAATTCTCTCAGCTTTTGCTTATCTGAAAATTGTTTAATCCCTCCTTCAAATTTAAATGATAACCTTGCTGGGTAGAGTATTCTTGGTTCAAGGCCCATCTGCTTTATTGCATTAAAAATACCCTGCCACTCCCTTCTGGCCTGTAAGGTTTCTGTTGAGAAGTCTGATGATAGCCTGTTGGGTTTTCCTTTGTATGTGATGTTTTTTCTCTCTCTAGCTGCTTTTAAAAGTCTGTCTTTATCCTTGATCTTTGCCATTTTAATTATTATATGTCTTGATATTGTCTTTCTTGGGTCCCTTGTGTTGGGAGATCTGTGCACTTCCATGGCTTGAAAGACTATCTCCTTCCCCAGATTGGGGAGGTTTTCAGCAATTACCTCCTGAGTGACATTTTCTATCCCTTTTTCTCTCTCTTCTTCTACTGGTATACCTATAATGCGAATATTGTTCCGTTTAGATTGGTCACACAGTTCTCTCAATATTCTTTCATTCTTAGAGATTCTTCTTTCTCTCTGTGCCTCAGCTTCTTTGTATTCCTCTTGTCTAATTTTTATTCCATTTACCGTCTCTTCTACTACATCTAATCTGCTTTTAAACCCTTCCATTGTATGTTTCATTTCAGATATGCAATTTCTTAATGATTGAATCTCCAACTTAAATTTATTCCTGAGTTCTTGAATATTTTTCTGTTCCTCCATAAGCATGTTTATAATTTTTATTTTGAACTGTCTTTCCGGAAGATTGGTGAGTTCAGTTTCATTTGGCCCTTTTTCTGGGGTTTGTGAGATTTTGGTCTGAACCATGTTCTTTTGACGTTTCATATTTGTGTGTGGTTCCCTCTAGTGCGCTCAAGCACCAGTCTCTGGAGCTGCTGAGCCCCTGGAGCTGCTGAGCCCCTAGAGTGGCATTGGGGGTTGTAGGGGAGCTGAGTTGGTGCCTGGGGGAAGGAAAGATCTGTTTCCTGATTCCCGTCTGTGGTGCCTGTCTCCACTGTCAGAGCCAGTGGGCCAAGCACACAGGTGTAAGCCTCTGTGGTTTGCATCTCTAGCTGTTGTAGGTGGGGCCTTCCTGTGGCTGGCCTGACGCCAGTACAGTGACTGCCAGTTTGCAAACGTGCTGGCAGAGTAGGAGGAAGGTGCAGCTGTCTGTGTGTCACAGTGGGGGTCCTCGGACCTGAGTAGGCAGCCAGGGGGATGGAGCATCTGAACCTCCTCAAAGTTCCCAACCAGCTGTGTACAGTGCGCCCAGACAACCTTGTCCACCTCTCCCTTCTCCCATGCAGCAAGATCAGTGCAAATCCCGCCCCTTCAGCAGCACTCTCGCTTCTAGGAAGCCTCTCAGACTGCCTGCTTTTCCTCTGACACAGAGCGGCCAGATGTGCATCCCCTCCACAAACGGCCAGAATGTCATTCTCTCAAGCACTCCACCTGTTCGAGCTCCCCAACATCCAGAGCACCACATAATATAGGTTTCTGCTCACAAAGCAGATCTCGAGGGCTAGGCATTCAGCAGTCTCAAGCCTCCACCCCCTCCCTGCTCCGTTTCTCTTCCTCCCTCGGGTGAGCTGGGGTAGGGGAAGGGCTTGGGTCCCGCCGGATTAAGGCTTTCATCCCTTACCCTGGTTCGTGAAGTCTGCTCTGTTCGTGAGGTCTGTATGCAGTCTCTGGTTCAGCCTTCTTTCTTGATGCTGTTTTAGGGTTAGTTGTATTAATTAACTATATTTTTGTACAATATGTGGTTTTGGGAGGAGTTCTCTGTCTCACTTCTCACGCCGCCATCTTGAATCTCTGTAGTGGTTGTTTTATAATGCTGTCACTGTCATTTCATAAAGTATAGTCTGAGGTGACACATGTAGTATTTCTTTAAAATTAGTATAGAAGCAGATGATATGAGAACCTAGTTTAAAGATTTTTGTGTTTTTGTGGCATTGTGTTGTCTCCATGCAAGCATAGTTTCCTTTGATTGGTAAGAAATCATATTTTTAAAGATATTGTGTGATGTATATTTTTGTAAGACATTAAACCCCTTTTTTGTGTGTTTTTACATGTGTGGTATGCCTTCTTTTAAAGGTACATGAGATAGACATAAACTTAAAAAGTCATACATGAATAATTAATTTTTTTTAATATATGTCTGCTCCATGGAATATGTTTTTTATATTATTTGTATTAAAAGGGAAAGATCAAGTGATGCTTCTGCTTGCTTTCCTTTCACATTTTGCCTCTCTTGTTATCTTACATAAAGGTTTCATTTTGATTGGGAATATACATAACTAATGTTAGCTTAATACTGCTGATTCATTTAGTTTAATACAGCTCTCTGGCTTTCTGAAATGAAATGAATAGGTACAGTTAAGGACGTAAGTCCCTGACCACTACTATACTAGTCTCTCTTTTTCTGCCATTTCTCTAGTCCCCTCACCCCCTCCGCAATCTTGGGAACAGGTTTTGTTGGATTGTTTTTGCTTAGGTTCCCTCTCCTTATTCATCTTGGCTAGCAGGTGTGCTGCAGTCTCTCTAAGCTCCTTAGAATTCACGTCTTAGTGGCACTGAAGATGAAAGTATGCTTGTAAATTATTCATTGTGATTTTGTGCTTGAATGGACAGAGTCCACTGCAGGCATCTTCCACCTCACTTCTGTCCACAAGTCTTCATTGTTTTAACAGATGTGAGCTTGCTTTTTAGGTCTATAGGATGGGAGACTGAATTGTATTTCTGAAATTAATGAAGTAGTTTTTGTATTTGTACGATTACTGTCAAATCTATATGTTCATAATATACTACCTCTCTCATGTTATTTATAACCTTGTGTCTCTCCACTCCTCAGCTTTCCATTTTGTTATTCTGTATTATTCTCTTTAAAAATTATTTACATGACTCTTCTAACCTAGAATAAAACTATTTGGTATTAGAATAGGGAGAGCTGTATCTAATTTGCAACATTTTCAGCTAGGCAGTGGCAGGTGAGTATCTTTTTTTTTTTATTAAAGTATAGTTGACATACAATATTATAGTAGTTTCAGTTGTACAACACAGTGATTTGATAATTATACTCACTATTAAATGCTCATCACTGTAAGTATAGCTACAGCTTGTCACCATACAAAATTATTGTATGTCTTGATACATATATTCCCAGTGTATACTGTTCTGGAAATCTTTTATGAGCTTCCCTTAGTTTAAAATACTTCCTTCCCTTCCCCACTTACCTCCTTCCTTTATTTCCCTTCACTTCCTCCCTTTTCTCTTTTTAAAAAATTTTAATTTTATTTTTATTTTGGTATCATTAATATACAATTACATGGGCAGCATCATGGTTACTAGATTTCGCCCTTTATCAAGTCCCCACCACATACCCCATTACAGTCACTGTTCATCAGCGTAATAAGATACTATAGAATCACTACTTGTCTTCTCTGTGCTTTACTGCCTTCCCTGTGGACCCCCCACTACATTATGTGTGCTAATCGTAATGCCCCTTATTCCCCTTCTCCCACCCTTCCCACCCCCCCCACCCGCCCCCAGTCCCTTTCCCTTTGACACTGTTAGTCCATTCTTGGCTTCTGTGAGTCTGCTGCTGTTTTGTTCCTTCAGTTTTTTCTTTGTTCTTATACTCCACATATGAGTGAAATCATTTGGTACTTGTCTTTCTCCACCTGGCTTATTTCACTGAGCATAATGCCCTCTAGCTCCATCCATGTTGTTGCAAATGGTAGGATTTGTTTTCTTTTTATGGCTGAATAATTGTGTATATGTACTACATCTTCTTATCTGTTCATCTACTGATGGACACTTATGTTGCTTCCATTTCTTGGCTATTGTATATAGTGCTGCAATAAACATAGGGTACATACGTCTTTTTGAGACTGGGAAACTGCATTCTTAGGGTAAATTCCTAGGAGTGGAATTCCTGGGTCAAATGATATTTCTATTTTGAGTTTTTTGAGGAATCTCCATACTGCTTTCCACAATGGTTGAACTAGTTTACATTCCCACCAGCTGTGTAGGAGGGTTCCCCTTTCTCCACATCCTTGCCAGCATTTGTTGTTCTTAGGAGAGTATCTTTTTTATGTTCCACTTTCTATTAGTGTTGTTTTGTAGTCATTTATTATGGATTTTCAAAAATTATCCTTCTTGTAGTGGGTTAATGTTGCATGAAAATGCTATCTACCAGGAACTAATAGAGTTTAACTGAAAAAAATGAAACAACAGATTCATTTGTAGCCACTGCAACCTTGTTTTGAGTGCCACAATGCCCATAAAATACAGGTGGCTAAGAATAGAGGCTAAGAGAAAAGAGACAAGCCAATAAGATAATTGTCATCTCTTTAAGAATCATATATGTTAATCTTCCATTAACTTTTTTTAGTAACGATGAAAAGACATTGATATTCATAGCCACGTAATTGATTTATTTTTGAAGGTGTGCTTATTTCTTGCTTAGATTGGAAAAGGATCACATACTCATTTGTTTTGTGGAAATGACAACTTCTATATAACAAGTACTGTTACCTTCAAAAATAAATTTCTGTATTCTTTAAAGATGCCACTAAGCTCAGATTATTTCACTAACATGAAAGATGTGCTTCTGAATATTAAGTAGCATTACTATTTGAGTTGGCAGAGTATCTCTTCTTTCACAGAAAGAGAATTAAACTTAGTTTAATGCTCATTGCTAGGACATAAGGTGATATAAATAGGTAGTAAAATTATGTGATAAAAGTAAGTATCAACTCTGAGTAGCACACAGGTAGGAAGTTAGGAGAAGTGCTTTGGCTTTTAATCCTTTCTTTGTGACACTGCAGAGTATTTAAAGTATTTTCAGTGTGTAAAATTTTCATTTATAAAAATCGGTAACATAAAGGCACTGTGTCAGTTATCACACAGTGCTATTTCTGTTTTTGTTGGTAAGTTTGAGGGAAGGTGGTGAAATAGAAAAGGGATATTATAAAACATTAAATCATGAAAAAAACAAAGCTCTGGGAATTACTGGTATGTACTCAGCATCAAAGAGGAAAAGATAATGTACCAGATGAATGAATCTAGCTATTTCAGATAGAATTTCCTAACCAATTAGAAATCTGGAAGAATCCTTAAAGCTTAAAATTGGCAGATTTTAAAGTAAGGATGTTCTTTATGGTCTTTTTGTATTCTTTAGGCAGGGTGTTTATAGAAAGAAAGAAGCATAAAAAGTTATCATCATATAGTAGTATCACTAGGTATGAATCATTGAAAAAATTAAAATTCCTGCCCTCAAAATGGAAAAGATGCTCTAAAAATCATTTGGATTCACAAGCAGTTCTATTTACTGAGGTGGTATGAGGAAGGTATAAATAGTCAATAATTGAAAAAGTAGATAATTCCTTGTATTAGTTTTCTGTAGATGCTGTAACAATTTACCACAAATTTAGAGGCTTAAAATAAGAGAAATTTATTACTTCACAGTTTTGGAGGCCAGAGTCTGATATCAAAGTGTTGGTAGAGCCGCAGTCCTGCAATTCTGTGGGAGAATCTCCCTCTTCCATCCTCTAGTGACTGCCAGCTTCCTTGGCTTGTGGCCACTTCATTCCAGTCTCTGCCTCTTCACTTTGCCTTCTCCATCTGTCTGTTCTCTGTGTTTCTAAGGACATTTGTCATTAAATTTAAGGCCACATAGATAATTCAGGATGATTTCATTTCAAAATCCTTAATTACATTGCGAAGACCATTTCTTTCCCCACGTAAAATAGCAGGTTTCAGGTACTTGACATGAATGAATATCTTTTGGGAGGGGGGGCATTTTTGGCTTACCATATCCCTAAATATAAATTGGAGAAAACACCCTTTAAATGTTCTTTCTTGAAATTGTGAAGCAGACCTAGAGGTCCAGATGAAGCATTTGCTTTCACATTCTAATTTACCCACTTTGAAAGGTGCAATCAAAAGATGTCAAAAGAAAAATTCTGGTATGACACACAGAAAATGAAGAACTAACAGATAGTCAGACATGAATGTGTAAATTATTACTAAAGGACAGTTTATCTGCTTCTAACCAGAGTAACCTGCAAAATATTCCAAACCATTCCTCCTCAGAATTTATTTTTTACTCCCAGTACCCTTCCTAGGGGAAACAAAAAAGCAAACTTCTCTTAGCCACAGATTAATTGTCCTCTCCTCCCCACCAAATTTTTATTATGGAAATTTTCAAAGCAATACAAAAGTAGAGAGAATGTTTAGAGAATCTCATTTACCCATCACCCAGCTTCAGTTATAATTAGTGTAATACCTAATCTTGTTACATTCCCTTTATTACTTTGAAGCAAATTCCAGAAATTGTATCATTGTATCTATCTATAAATATTTCTAAAGGATAGTCTCATTATCAAAATACACTCATTACACATAAAAGTATTAATAGTTATTTCTTAATATTATTCAGTACCTGGCAATGTTCACATTTTTCTAATTGTTTTATACTTTTCTTTTTTTAAGATTTATTAGTTTGATAGGGACCCAGATAAGATCCATCATATGATATATTGTGATTGATTAACAGGTTTCTTAATTCTCCATTGATCTGTGTGGTACCATCCAATATAGTAGCTACTAGCCACATGCAGCTGTTTAAATTTAAATGAATTCGAATGAAATATTCTGATCCTTAATCACACTACCTATATATCAAGTGCTCAGTTGCCACATGAGGTTAAGGGGCTATGCCATATTCAACAGCACAATGTATTTCTGTCATCAAGATTCTGTTGGTCAGAGCTGATCTATAGGTTTCCCCCCAGCTGTTTCGTTTTTCTTGGATTTTCTATTTTCCTTTTAAAATATTTTATTATCACTGTTATTTGGTGGAATAAACTGGCTTGTTTGTGCTTTTTTGGTTTCCAGAGTCTGGATTGTACTGATTGCACTCCTGTGGTGTATCTTAACATGGTTTCTGTTTCTCTGTATTTCCTTTAAATTTGTAGTTAAATCTGGAGACTTGCTCTAATTCAGATTAAATGTTATGTATATATATGTTTTGGGCCAGTGTAGATTTTATCTTTATTAATGACCAAATTTTCAACTTTGGCTCAGTGGGAGCCTTTTCAGATGGTTTCCTCATTCCTTTTTATATGACCCTCATAGTCTTTGATAGCGTCGTTTCTGTTTGATCTGACAAAATTTACCAGCATTATATGTTTTCAGCCTGGGACGTGCATTAGCCATTTTGCCAAGTTTTTGTCTTTTTAGTGGTAACCAATGAATCTTAATTCCTTTAGAAGCCACATACTGGGAACTTCTTTCAAAGTGTCATTGCTACTGGGTTATTCATTGTTTTAGGCTTTCTTTTTTCAGTGGGAATACAGATATATATACCCACACATGGATGCACACACACACATATTTATATGTATTTTTTTAACAAAAATAAAGTTCCTCATTCATTATAGCTTATTAGATTCTTAATATACTGTGGACTTGAAAGTGTCTGCTCTATTTGAAAAGGTGAACTCTGATGATTTTTAGGGTTGAGTAATACTCAGGCATGGTAACTGAGTGTTGGGGGTAGGGAATATACCTATACTGATTAAATTTTCATTTTCTTCATTGAAGGTTGAGGGGTGAAACATAGTTTATCACCTATGAGACAGAGTGCCAATTTGTGGTTCCTGATGAGGAATTGATCAGCTTTGTGCTTGTTGCAGGAGGGACAATCAGTGAGATTGTAAAAGGAAATTGAATTTATATTGGTGTGTTATCACATGGAATTAATTTTACATATACACCCAAGGCACATGAATTTTATTTGAGGTGAAATAGCTATACTTAGAATCAGGCTATAGCAAATCTGGTGTGATTAAACGTATTTCTATTGTTTTACAGTTGCTGTGCAGTTCTTATTTATTATGTTGTTATTATGTTCTTATTAATATGTTCTTATTTATTAGGCTGTTCACAAAGGAATCTTTTGGTTGTTAGGATGAGAAAACAAAACAGCTAAATTTGTGCATTTCTTTTACGAAAGACAGAACAAAATAATTTGTATTGTAAGATTTTTTTAATACTCTTCATATCTTTGTTTTTCTGTATGGGATTTATGTCATTTTAGGAGAATGATAGGTTATCATCTTTTTAAAAGGCTAGCACTAGTGTTTCTACTTAAGGAAAAATATGATACATTTCACTCATGACATGGTAAAGTATTTACAGCAGAGAGAAATTTTTAACAATAAAATATATAGAATCCTCAAAAGTTTATCCACAGTGACCATAAAAGAATCTTTGTAAATGAAGTAGCAAGACAATGATCAGTGGAAGAGGTAAGATTTGAATTGGGTCTTGAAGCATAGTTACAGCCGTAGGAGAGGGACTTCTAGGCACAGAGAACTAAGGACAAAACCACAGCCATGCAAGTATGTACAACATTCAGATTCAATAGACCACTTTAAATGAAGCAGAAGATTATTACAGTAGAATAGTGAACTGTAAGGATAAGACCAAATTTCCAAGAGGTTTAAATATTTTTAAAAGTTGGACTTTATTTGGTAGACCAGTATATCCCAACATTATACTGCATTCTGTTTGGCTGTATACCCCAGCAGATTAGTCTAATGTAGGTAACTGGGAGTTCTTTGTTTCAGTTCAGCAGGATCCAAAAATAGATATCTTTGTCACTTGTGGAAATATATATATATATTTTTTAATTCTTCCTTGCATTCATATTTAAGATTTGTAGTTTGGGGAAATAAAAAAACATAAAGAATAGATAGTAATTGGAAAAACAAATAGTATCAGTTTTAACCTGATCACTTTTTTTTGTTCACTTTTGAATAGAATGAAATAGTTTAGTTTATTTAGTAATAGAGTCATTTTTCAAATTAAAACAATCTGTAGTGGTGTTTGGATTTGGGAGATTACTTTTTTTAAGTGCCTACACAGCACTATGTGAATAGGGCTGTGAGTACAGGAGGACCTCATTCTCCTCTGTTCCTATTTATAGATTGTGTGTTGTTGACCTAGAAGGGTGAGGGTTGTGCTTCCTGATTTTAGTTTTATTTTTCTTGTTTTTTACCCCATTTCTCTAGAAAATCTACACAACGTTTATTTGTGATTTCCTCGTTTATTTGTGATTTCCTAGTAGAAGTAAAGTGTTGATGGTTGTAAACATAAATTCTGGGCATTTGTGCAAAATATTTTAGAAAGATTTTAACTTTCATTATGTAAGGTGAAGTCTTTCAGGGTTCTGATTTTGCTTTTTGGTGTCTTCAATCTGTATACTATCTTTTTGTCATAGTCTGTGTTCTCTCTATGGAAAAGGTGGTGTTAGAGCTGAAGTAGTAACGTGAACAGGATGGCTGTGGTATTTTCAATTAACATTTTTTATTTAGGTCTTTTAGATTGCCTGGTGAGGAATTAGAATAAAACGATTAGGTCAAATTAATTAGAAAAGCTAAGTAGACTATTTAAGTCACTTATTTACTCAATATGATAGTTTTTAGATTAATAAGTAAAAACAGTTTAATTGTATATATATAACAAATATGAATTTTCGGAATTACCAGATGGATTTAATCACTAGCCAACAGTTTTTGCCTATTGGTCTATTGCTCTTGTAGATAGTAGCACCTGACTTAATTATCATCTGTGGTTTACAAGACTGGTTCTAAAGAAGTATCTTTAATTTCTCACTTCTGTTTCATTTAACAAACAGTAATTACCTACTACAGTATGTGTGTTTGAGATAATGAAAAAGTTTGAAATAGTGGTGATGTTTGCAAAACATTGTGAATGTACTTAATACCACTGAATTGTACTCTTATAAATGGTTAAAATGGTAAATTTTACTTATATAATTTTATCACAATAAAAAAAAGGAAAGTCTTATCAGTAAATATTTCTGGAATGTTTTCTTTCTAGTTATGACATTTTTTAGTAGCGATTTTACTATTGCAGGGTGATTTTTTAATCCTGTTCTTGCATTACTAACTCCTACTTTGAGCCAAAAGTATTCAAAAGAATGGGAAAATGGAATCTGGTTGCAGTTTTTCTTAAATATTTTTATGAACATATTGTTTAAAATATGATGCAATTAAAATTTACAGACTATTTCATAAAGACATTTAATAGTTGTAAAATTATTTTGTTTTTATACAAAAAAATTTCCTTCCAAATAAAGCCTAATTTGCATTTTCTTTATTAAGGTATTATTGATATACACTCTTACAAAAGTTTCACATGAAAAACAATGTGGTTACTGCATTCATCCATATTATCGAGTCCCCACCCATACCCCATTGCAGTCACTGTCCATCAGTGTAGTAAGATGCCACAGAGTCAGTATTTGCCTTCTCTGTGCTACACTGTCTTCTCCATGACCCCCTCCACACCATGTGTGCCAGTCATAATACTCCTCAATCCCCTTCTGCTTCCCTCCCCACCCGCTCTCTCCCACCCCCTCCCACCCCCTCCCACCCCTGCCCTTTCTTAACTGCTAGTCCCTTCTTGGAGTCTGTGAGTCTGAGTCTGCTGTTGTTTTGTTCCTTCAGTTTTGCTTCGTGGTTATACTCCACAAATGAGGGAAATCATTTGGTACATGTCTTTCTCTGCTTGGCTTATTTCACTGAGCATAATATCCTCCAGCTCCATCCAGGTTGTTGCAAATGGTAGGATTTGTTTCTTTCTTATTGCTGAATAGTATTTCATTGTGTATATGTACCACCTCTTCTTTATGCATTCATCTACTGATGGACACTTAGTTGCTTCCATATCTTGGCTATTGTAAATAGTGCTGCAATAAACATAGGGGTGTATATGTCTTTTTGAATCTATGATCTTGTTTTCTTCGGGTAAATTCCTAGGAGTGGAATTCCTGCGTCAAATAGTATTGCAATTTTTAGCTTTTTGATGAACCTTCATATTGCTTTCCACAGTGGTTGAACTTATTTACATTCCCACCAGCAGTGAAGGAGAGTTCCCTTTGCATCCTCGCCAGTATTTGTTGTTGCTTGTCTTTTGGATGTTGGAACATCTTTATATATTTATGTAAATTTATATAATCATATATGTAAGTGTTATATATTTTATATATTTATATAAACCTTTTAATTGTATGTATTATGTATATGTATTTATATAATATGTATTTATATATGCTATTTATATTTACATATATTTATATTCCTTACATATTTTGGATAATAGCCACTTATTGGATATATCATTTGCAAATATCTTCTCCTGTTCAGTAGGTTGCCTTTAAATTTTTTTGTTGGTATCTTCTGCTGTGCAAAGATTTTTTAGTTTTATATGGTCACACTTACTTATTTTTACTTTTGTTTCCCTTACCTGGGGAGACATATCTAGGAAGAAATTGCTAATACTGATGTTCAAGAGTATACTGCCTATGTTTTCTTTTAGGAGTTTTATGGTTTCAGGTCTTTTATTTAGTTTTTAATCCATTCCCACTTTATTTTTGCATATGGTATAAGATAGCGATCCAGCTTCATTCTTTTGCATATAACTCTCCGGTTTTCTCAACACCATTTATTGAAGAGACTATCTTTTCCCCATTGTATGTTCTTGTCTTCTTTGTCATATGTTAATTGATCACAGAAGCATGGGTTTATTTCTAGGCTCTCTATTCTGTTCCAGTGATCTATCTGTCTGTTTTTGTGGCAGCATAATACTGTTCTGCTTTGCTCTTTTTTCTCAAGGTTGCTCTGGCTATACAGGGACTTTTGTGATTCCATACAGATTTTAAGATTATTTGCTCTAGTTCTGTGAAAAATGCCATTGGTGTTTTGATAGGGAGTGTATTAAATCTGTAGATTGCTTTGAGTAGTGTGGTCATTTTAACAATATTAATTCTTTGTAAATGATTACTTTTTTTATCAATATATTATTTGTAGTTAAGTGAATTGATAAATACTGTAATTGTTTCCCATATTTTATTTGTTATGGTAAATAGTGATAATACTCCTATACAGTAAGCATTTTAGGGAGTTTTTAATAATCTTTAAATGTTTGTAAGAGCTCATTAGACTAAAAAGTTTTAAAATTACTTATCTAAACTACTGTTTGGTTTAGGAAAGAACTTGTGATCATTTTGCCAAATAAACCCTGAGATGAGTATTTCTGTAGTATGGATTTTTCTTTAGGTTTTCTTGCTTTTATAAAAAGAGACCTAAGAGAAAAAAAAATCCTTTCCTGCCTACATGTTTCTTGTGTGGTGGTATTATGCCTGGAACTGTGGCAGTTATGAGTGTGAGGATGGCATGCTGAGGATAGCTGAGCAAAAAGATGGAAAGAATCTGAATCCTTGTTAATGCTGAATCCTTGTTAACCCCCATTAACCAACCCCAGAATTGCCCTACTTCCAGGCTTATTTTTATGTGAGATAATATTTCTTTCCTGGTTAAGCCGTTTTTATGTGTTATTTGCAGTCAAAAGCGTTTTATCTGAAACCACTTCATTCTGACCTAAGAAATTCATGAATATTTCTAATAGTTACATTGCCTGAGACATGTTTCTGTGTCAGGAACTTTAATTTCAGAGATAAACATAGGGATGCAGATCCCTGAAAAAATTATTTTTTCATTTTGATTTTGTGCATCTTAGTTCTGTGTTTTGGAATGTCCTTTCTCTTGAAATATGACTTGTAAGCCCCTACTCCCAGTTAAATGTCATATCCTTTTATGGTTTTTCTTCATTTGTCTTCTCATGAATCTTTTGTGCATAATTTTCTTTTTTTTTTTATATAATTTATTTTATTATCATTAATATACAATTACATGTGCAATATTACGGTTATTAAACTACCCCTTCATCAGGTCCCCCCCACCAACCCCATTACAGTCACTGTCCATCAGCGTAGTGAGATGCTATAGAATCACTACTTGTCTTCTCTGAGTTGTACTGCCCTCCCCGTGCCCCCCGCAACATTATATCTGCTAATCGTAATGCCCCTTTTTCCCTCTTATCCCTCCCTTCCCGCCCATTTTCCCCAGTCCCTTTCCCTTTGGTAACTATTAGTCCGTTCTTGGGTTCTGTGAGTCTGCTGCTGTTTTGTTCCTTCAGTTTTTTTCTTTGTTCTTATACTCCACATATGAGTGAAATCATTTGATACTTGTCTTTTTCGGCTTGGCTTATTTCACTGAGCATAATACCCTGTAGCTCCATCCATGTTGTTGCAAATGGTAGGATTTGTTTTCTTCTTATGGCTGAATAATATTGCATTGTGTATATGTACCACATCTTCTTTATCCATTCATCTACTGATGGACACTTAGGTTGCTTCCATTTCTTGGCTATTGTAAATAGTGCTGCAATAAACATAGGGGTGCATCTGTCTTTTCAAATTGGGCTGCTGCATTCTTAGGGTAAATTCCTAGCAGTGGAATTCCTGGGTCAAATGGTATTTCTATTTTGAGTTTTTTGAGGAACCTCCATACTGCTTTCCACAATGGTTGAACTAATTTGCAGTCCCACCAGCAGTGTAGGAGGGTTCCCTTTTCTCCACATCCTCGCCAACGTTTGTTGTTGTTTGTGTTTTGAATGTTGGCCATCCTCACTGGTGTGAGGTGATATCTCATTGTGGTTTTAATCTGCATTTCTCTGATGATTAGCGATGTGGAGCATCTTTTCATGTGCCTGTTGGCCATCTGAATTTCTTCTTTGGAGAAGTGTCTATTCATGTCCTCTGCCCATTTCTTAATTGGATTATTTGCTTTCTGTTTGTTAAGGTGCATAAGTTCTTTATATATTTTGGATGTCAACCCTTTATCAGATACGTTTTTTATGAATATATTCTCCCATACTGTAGGATGTCTTTTTGTTCTACTGATGGTGTCCTTTGCTGTACAGAAGCTTTTCAGCTTGATATAGTCCCACTTGTTCATTTTTGCTTTTGTTTCCCTTGCCCGGGAGATATGTTCATGAAGAAGTTGCTCATGTTTATGTCCAAGAGATTTTTGCCTATGTTTTTTTCTAAGAGTTTTATGGTTTCATGACTTACATTCAGGTCTTTGATCCACCTTGAGTTTACCTTTGTGTATGGGGCTAGACAGTAGTCCAGTTTCATTCTCTTACATGTAGCTGTCCAGTTTTTCCAACACCAGCTGCTGAAGAGGCTGTCATCTCCCCATTGTATATCCAAGGTACTTTTATCAAATATTAATTGACTGTATATGTTTGGGTTAATGTTTGGATTTTCTATTCTGTTCCACTGGTCTGTGGGTCTGTTTTTGTGCCAATACCAAATTGTCTTGATAACTGTGGCTTTGTAGTAGAGCTTGAAGTCAGGGAGTGTAATTCCCCTGTTTTATTCCTCCTTCTCAGGATTGCTTTGGCTATTCGGGGTCTTTTGTGGTTCCATATGAATTTTAGAATTATTTGTTCCAGTTCATTGAAGAAAGCTGTTGGTAGTTTGATAGGGATTGCGTTGAATCTGTAGATTGCTTTAGGTAGTATAGCCATTTTGACAATATTTATTCTTCCTAGCCAAGAGCATAGGATGCATTTCCATTTGTTAGTGTCCTCTTTAATTTCTCTTAGGAGTGTCTTGTAGTTTTCAGAGTACAGGTCTTTCACTTCCTTCGTTAGGTTTATTCCTAGGTATTTTATTCTTTTTGATGCAATTGTGAATGGAATTGTTTTTCTGATTTCCTTTCTGTTAGTTCATCATTAGTGTATAGGAAAGCAACAGATTTCTGTGTGTTAATTTTGTATCCTGCAACTTTGCTGAATTCAGATATTAGTTCTAGTAGTTTGGAATGGAATCTTTAGGGTTTTTTATGTACAGTATCATGTCATGTGCAAATAGTGACAATTTGACTTCTTCTTTACCAATCTGGATGCCTTGTATGTCTTTGTTTTGTCTGATTGCTGTGGCTAGGACCTTCAGTACTATGTTGAATAACAGTGGAGAGAGTGGGCATCCCTGTCTTGTTCGCGATCTTAGATGAAAAGCTTTCAGCGTCTCGCCGTTAAGTATGATGTTAGCTGTGGGTTTGTCATATATAGCCTTTATGATGTTGAGGTACTTGCCGTCTGTACCCATTTTGTTGAGAGTTTGAATCAGGAATGGATGCTGAATTTTGTCAAATGCTTTTTCAGCATCTATGGAGGTGATCATGTGGTTTTGTTCTTTTTGTTGATGTGGTGGATGATGTTGATGGATTTTCGAATGTTGTACCATCCTTGTATCCCTGGGATGAATCCCACTTGATCATGGTGTATGATCCTCTTGATGTATTTTTGAATTCGGTTTGCTAATATTTTGTTGAGTATTTTTGCATCTACGTTCATCAGGGATATTGGTCTGTAATTTTTTTTTTGGTGAGGTCTTTGCCCGGTTTTGGTATTAGAGTGATGCTGGCTTCATAGAATGAGTTTGGAAGTATTTCCTCCTCTTCTATTTTTTGGAAAACTCTAAGGAGAATCGGTGTTATTTCTTCTCTATATGTCTGGTAGAATTCAGAGGTGAATCCATCAGGCCCAGGGGTTTTGTTCTTGGGTAGTTTTTTGATTACCAATTCGATTTCGTCACTGGTGATTGGTCTGTTTAGTTTTTCTGTTTCTTGCTTGGTCAGTCTTGGAAGGTTGTATTTTTCTAAGAAGTTGTCCATTTCTTCTATGTTTTCCAGCTTGTTAGCATATAGATTCTCATAATATTCTCTTATGATTCTTTGTATTTCTGTGGGGTCCGTCGTGATTTTTCCTTTCTCATTTCTGATTGTGTTTATGTGTGTAGATTCTCTTTTTCTCTTAATGAGTCTGGCTAGGGTTTATCTATTTTGTTTATTTTTTCAAAGAACCAGCTCTTGGTTTTATTGATTTTTTCTATTGTTTTATTCTTCTCAATTTTATTTATTTCTTCTCTAATCTTTATTATGTCCCTCCTTCTGGTGACTTTGGGCCTCATTTGTTCTTCTTTTTCCAATTTCAGTAATTGTGTCTTTAGACTATTCATTTGGGAATGTTCTTCTTTCTTTAAATAGGCCTGGATTGCAATATACTTTCCTCTTAGAACTGCCTTTGCTGCGTCCCACAGAAGTTGTGGCCTTGTGTTGTTGTTGTCATTAGTCTCCATATATTCTTTGATTTCTGTTTTGATTTGGTCGTTAACCCATTGATTAATTAGGAGAGTGTTGTTAAGTCTCCATGTATTTGTGAGCCTTTTTGATTTCTTTCTAAAATTTATTTCTAGTTTTATACCTTGGTGATCTGAGAAGTTGGTTGGTAGGATTTCAATATTTTTGAAATTACTGAGGTTCTTTTTGTGGCCTAGTATGTGGTCTATTCTGGAAAATGTTCCATGTGCACTTGAGAAGAATGTGTATCCTGTTGCTTTTGGGTGTAGAGTTCTGTAGATGTCTGTTAGGTCCATCTGTTCTAGTGTGTTGTTCAGTGCCTCTGTGTCTTTACTTATTTTCTGTCTGGTTGATCTGTCCTCTGGAGTGAGTGGTGTGTTGAAGTCTCCTAAGATGAATGCATTGCTGTCTATTTCCTCCTTTAATTCTGTTAGTATTTGTCTCACATATGCTGGCGCTCCTGTGTTGGGTGCATATATATTTATAATGGTTATATTTTCTTGTTGGACTGACCCCTTTATCATTATGTAATGTCCTTCTTTATCTTTTGCTACTTTCTTCGTTTTGAAGTCTATTTCGTCTGATACAAGTACTGCAACACCTGCCTTTTTTCTCTTTTGTTGTTTGCATGAAATATCTTTTTCCATCCCTTCACTTTTAGTCTGTGTATATCTTTGGATTTGAGGTGAGTTTCTTGTAGGCAGCATATAGATGGGTCTTGCTTTTTTATCCATTCTGTTACTCTGTGTCTTTTGATTGGTGCATTCAGTCCATTTACATTTAGGGTGATTATTGATAGGTATGTACTTATTGCCATTGCTGGCTTTGGATTCGTGGTTACCAAGGGTTCAAGGGTTGCTTCTTTACTATCTAACAATCTAACTTAACTTTCTTGTTAAGTTATTGTAAACACAGTCTGATGTTTCTTTATTTCTCTCCCTTCTTATTCCTCCTCCTCCATTCTTTCTATACTAGGTGTTTTATTCTTTGCCTTTAGTTAGTATTTGGATGGTCTGCTTTCTTTGCTATGATTTTATTTTCTCTGGTGACATCTTTTTAGCCTTAAGTGTGCTTCCATCTAGAGCAGTCCATTTAAGATATCCTGTAGTGGTGGTTTATGAGAGGCAAAGTCTCAACTTTTGTTTGTCTGGAAATTGTTTAATCCCTCCATCATATTTAAATGATAATCGTCCTGGATACAATATTCTTGGTTCGAGGCCCTTCTGTTAAATATATCATGGCATTCTCTTCTGGCCTGTAAGGTTTCTGTTGAGAAGTCTGATGATAGTCTGATGGGTTTTCCTTTGTAGATGATCTTTTTTCTCTCTCTAGCTACCTTTAATACTCTGTCTTTATCTTTGATCTTTGCCATCTTAATTATTATGTGTCTTGGTGTTGTCTTCCTTGGGTCCCTTGTGTTGGGAGATCTATGAGCTTCAGTGGACTGCAAGACTACTTCCTTCCCCAGCGTGGGAATGTTTTCAGCAATTATTTCTTCAAAGACACTTTCTATCCCTTTTTCTCTCTTTTCTTCCTCTGGTACTCCTATAATGCGAATATTGTTCCGTTTGGATTGGTCACACAGTTCTCTTAATATTCTTTCATTCCTAGAAATCCTTTTATCTCTCTCTTCCTCAGCTGCTCTGTACTCCTGTTCTCTGTTTTCTATTCCATTAACAGTCTCTTGCATCTCATCCATTCTGCTGTTAATCCCGTCGATTGCTTGTCTGATTTCTGTATTGTCTTTCCTCAGTTCCCTCACTTCCTCCCTCAGCTCTTGCACATTTCTCTGTAGGTCCATCAGCATGGTTATGACTTTTATTCTGAATTCTTTTTCAGAAAGACTGTGCATTTCCATCCCTTCAGACTCCCTCTCTGGGGTTGTGTGGTTGATTTTTGTCTGCACCATATTCCTCTGTCTTTTCATGGCTATAGAATTGGTCACTGATAGTTGCCACATATGTCAGCTGGGCTCTTTAAGACTGCCTCTTGGGGTGACGAGTCCTCTCGTGTGTAGCTGCATGCTGTGCGCTTTCCTGTGTATTCTCGTCTCTCTTTTAGGAATAGATGTATCTGCTGTGTTTTCGTAGATAAATATAGTGTTGGGAGGAGATTTCTGCCACCCTGGTCACACCGCCATCTTCCCGGAAGTCAATTTTCTTATGATAGTGATCATTGTAATTTTTTTTGCTTGAAGTTTTCTTCCAATAATATAAGAATTCCTTAAAAGTAGGGCTTTATTTTACTCAACTTTATATTGCTTTGTAATATGGTTTCTGATACACAATAATAGACTGTTACAGAAAATGTTTGAATAAAATTGCAGGGTACTGTTGCACAGCTGAATTGGTCACATCTCACTGAACACATTAGATTAATCTTTAAATAAAGTGACAAAGCCCAGAGAACTGCAAACCGTTACTGAGTTTTTGGATTAGACAATCTCAGAGAAAATTCCTGAGGAATATACTCATATATATGCCCTTAAACAAGTGGGGATGTGAGTGGTCAGCCAATGGTGGACAAAAATTACAGAGGAAGATACAAGTAGATTTGGGCAAGGTGTGAGTACAGATAACTTATAAATATAATAAACATATGAAAAAGTAAAATAATAGTCCGGAGAAAATTTGTAGACTGGTAAATGAGAGAGTAGGAGGAGGCAACAAGTGATATAAGCAGTATAAGCAATTTTGTATAAGAAATAAGAATGAGCCAGTTTTGAGAAAAATCAGTAAATTTGGCTTTGGGTAGCATGTATATATAACTGGGTTAAACTTTTGATAGTTCTTTTTTGTTTAACGTTTAAAATAATTTGAAATTTAAAATCTCATCTTCATTAAAATTTTTGTCTCCGCAAATAGAGTATTAGCTTATTGAGTCTGGCAGGTAGTGCAATTTAAACTTCATTAAGTTTCCTTTGTTTTGTCTCGAGGATTTAATAAATGTCAACTGATTAATTTTTTTGATCAGCAAAGCACCTGATGTAGAACACCTTTCACTAAGGGGCTAATAATTACCCTTGACCGCCCAGACTTTTGATAGTAGAATCAGGCTCAGAAGCTCTGTGCATACAAAGTCCAGGTTTTTGGCTTCATGCTGGTGTCAAATAGCAAATGCGCAAGGCTTAGTGGCTACAGAAGGTCAGCTCACCTCTCTTAAGATTTTCCGTCTCTGGAGTTAGGTCCTTTACATCTAGTTTCTGCTCATTCACCAGCTGTTTGGTACCTTAAGACAGATGACTTATATATATTATTCAGTTGTCTAGTTGTTTAACATGTGGATTCTGGTTGGCCTCCACCTCTCCTTCCTGCCCAGAAGTGGACCTTCCTTAACTGGATTATTTTTGAGTCTTCAGTGATTTGTTCATCTTCTAGGAGTGCATTTTGGTTCACAAAAGCAAGTTATGCCAAACTCACCTAATTTTGTTTTGAAATTGGTTCTCCTCATTGAAAGAGATGTCATAGGCATACAATTTCAGGAAGACAGTTTTTAAACCTTTCAGGCTATGCTTGCAGATAGGATGAAAAAAATTTGAGATGAGTGGAAATATAGTTGGAGAATTTTTAACTGATTGAATAACTTATAACAAAGAATATTGACAGATTTGTGCCAGCTGAAATGGTAAGTTTTAATATTTTTAATATTATTTTAATGAAACCAAGGCATAGTTTTTACCCAGATGTTTACCTCAGAATCACCTAGAGATTGTTAAAATTATACATATACCTGGGTTCCAGTCTATACATTATGCATCAGAATCTTTGGGGTGGGATCGGTTGGAAAACATCTTTTCAAAACAAAATTCTAAAGATTGTGATGGAAACTTCCAGTTAAGAATGAGTTACATTTAGTGGTTGGTATGCTAGAGGTGTCTCATATCGGCTTAGGTTGATTGCCTGAATCTCTTCCCAACCCTGTAGTCAGTGTTGATAGCTTGAAATAGGCTGTGATGGGAGTATTTGCATTATGGAAATTGACACTATAGATCAGCCTGCCACTTTGGAGAACATTTGCCAGCACAGTACTAGTTAAATGCGATAGGATGGGATGGATGTGAATTTTAAAAAACCTGTAGGATGGAAGAATGGTGACATAATTACAGTTGATATAAAAAATATCTAGGAACTTACCTGTTTCTTTGGTATGAGGCAGTATTAAGCTGCATCTTTCAAAAAAAGTTAATACTTTTTATTAAGTTGTATAGAACAAAAAATGATAGTACAACTTGTGAAGTACTCATCAAACCATCTTTTTTTTTTTAATGCTATGAATGGTTATGCCATGTTTTTAAAAGGGTATTGAGTTTTTCTAGAAATGAACCAACTAGGTGTGGGGTAAAATTGCAATATTTCCAGAGTCCCTTGCCTGGTCTTAGTCCATTTCTATATTAATAGGTGTTTCTTCCCACAGCCTCCAGGGACAAGGGGTGAAGAGAGGCTGTTCTCTCCTCCCCTCTTTTGCACAGTTGTTCTGGTGCCTGTCAGTAGCAGGGGCTCCGCCTGCAGAGTTTCTCTGGGACACGGGGCAGTGGGAGAGGCAAGCACATGCAGGGTTGGGAGAGAAACAGGGAGCGAGAGTGGCTGCCAGAGAGGGATGAACAGAGCCAGGCCTCTTGTGAGCAATAAAAGAGTTTCTACACTTTATCCTTTCCCTAGACTTTTTTCAGCTTCACCAGTTTCACTAGTTTATTCGCCCTGTGCTGGGACCATGCTTCAGCCCTGGAGCTACACTAGTTTATGGGATGAGTTTGAAAATTGTTATTAATGATTGAAGAAAAATTGAGCACAAGTACTTAGAGGACACTTTATAACTCCGATGATGAACAAGACTAAGAATTATTTTATATGACTAGATAAAGCAGAAATTGGGTAAGTGGTATGGAGTGGTAGATTTTGCTTGTTCAAACTTTGAAATAACTAAAATTAAACTGATTGAGGTGTAGTGAGTTTTCAGATTGGTGTTTAAGTGTCTACTAAACAAGGATATTGGAGGTAATATTTGCATTTGGTAGGAAGCTGGAGTAGACAGTGATTCGTAACTGTGGTTGCACATTAGAATCACCTAGGGAACATTAAAAAAACAAACAAAAACACATCAGTGTATGGGCTATATACTAAACTGACTAACTCAGAGTCTTGGGACTCAGGCATCTGTATATTTTAAAGCTCTTCAGTTCATTATACTGTGCAGCCAAGTGTGAGAATCATTGGATTAGATAAAATATAATGTATTTTCCAACTTAATTTCATAGCAAAATTCTGACCATTGGATAGTAACACTTCGTTTTGCTGGAACAGATTTTGAATAATCTGTATTAGTAAAATATTTAGGAAACCTGGGATATATAGGCCCCAAGGAAATGCATAAAGACTTACTGTACCTTCAAACAGTAGTTCTAATTCTAGAAGCACTATTAAATATTTGTGTGATAATTTCATAATGGCTTGCAGTAAAATAATTGACTTAAAGTCCAATATATTTAAATCAAAATGCATTTTGAAATTATGAAACAGTAAAGAAGTTGTGAATATATTGTTGATTTCTTATGGTTGAAATATGATGATGACATTGGCAAAATGTTAGTAATTGTTGAAGCTGGGCATTGGGCCTATTGGGGCTTATGTTAATTCTCTTTACTTTCTGCTTTATTAATTTTGAAATTTCAATGAATAGCTTAAAAAACAAGCTAGTACTAGTCTTATAACACATTAAAAGGAAATTTGTAGCTGGTATCTCCTGAAAACATAATGAATTAGAATTTAATATTTTCCTCTTAAAATTGGTTCCTGTGATTTTTTTAATAAGTTTATTTTGATATCATTAATCTACAATTAAATGAGTAATATGGTGATTACACTACCCCCTTTCTTGTGATATTTTATGTGGTTATAATTTTTCTAGGAAAAACAAATTATTGGTGCATTATTTTGGATACTTGGAGCAGAAATCCTTGGAAGCTCACAAAACTATGAAATTGTCAGTGAAAATTCTAATAATCTGAAGTAAAAGTATAGATTATATTTCCTAATAATATGCAGAGTTCCCCTATTGCCAGAAAACCTGCTAGTGTACATAGCTCAGTATCATTAATAATGGTTGTGCTAATTCTTGGTTCCTTTTCATGCACTAGTAGACTGTAGGGATCATGTTTAAGTGATGAATCAATGAGTACAATCCCTGTTCCCCTGGGTAGAGGTGGTATGAGGGGAAGCTTCTTTTTCCTTCCCTTCCATTTTCCCTGAGTTCTTTCTTCCTGCCTGCTTTCCTTTCTCCTCTCCTGTGCCCACTGCTTCTCTCTCTCTTTCTTCATCCTTTCCCCTTCCCCTGTTCCTTTTCTGGCTGGTTATCTGTGTCTTTTCTTGCCTTTCTCCCTCTCCTCAACAGTTTCTCCTTGCCTCTCTAACTCTTTCCTCCTTTCTCTCTTATGCTGTTCACCCTTGTCTGAACCTCTGCTGTGTCTTCCCTCATTTGTCTGTCTGTTTCTGTCTGTCTCTCTCCCCTGATGATTATCTTCTTGTCCTTGACTGTTGGTCAGCCTGTCTCTCCCCCTTTCTGCCATTTGGTCTTTCTCTCTCCCTCTCTGTCCATTTGTCTGGCTCTTCATCATTTTGTTTTCTTCCTATTTATTTGTCTTTCTCTCTTTGTGCATCTGTCTCTCCCTGACCATCTGTCTCTTCCTGTCTTTGTCTTTTTCTTTCTATTATTCTCTCTGCTATGTTCTAACTAAGCTCTCTTGGTTTTACACCCTTGCCCTCCCATCCCTCCTGTCTGTCCCTCACTCCCTTTCTCTCCCTTGCTCATTATCTGTTACTTGTTCAGTCTTTATTACTAACTTTACAGTCATTCTTTCCCAGACTAGAGTCATTGCTGATATCTACTGTCTTGGAAGTGCCCAAACTGTACACAGAGATGCCCTGGGGTACCACAGGAGTACCAACAGGATATTTCACATTTTTTAGGAAAAAACAGCATTACTTGACATCTGTTGGAAACTGCTCAAGCTACTAGTGCTAGGTAGTTCACAAGTTCACTACATTCTTTTTGATGTTACATATTTGTGAAGATGGATCTTCAGTGATTTTAAGATAACATGAAAGTACTTTGTGAAAACCATTGAAATCAGCAGTTGAAGATGGTAGTGTCCAATATGATTTCAATGTTTGAGAAATTATACAGAGCCCAACAGGATATAAATACTTACTAAGTTTTTTGGACCTAACTACTTGGTAAATGGAAGTATGAAGTATTTCTTTTGGCCTAGGGTCACCATGAAAAAAAATTACGGACAAATTGTGATGCAATCCAGGTAGATTCTGAAGCTGTGTCCCCAGAGCAGATACAAACTGAAGTATATTATGTGACCCATGGTTAGAATGGTGGACTTGATAAAAGCACAAATTCCATTGTATGAGGGAAACTTCAAGTTGGAGATGAGGCTGATTCCTGAAAACAGTTCCTAAGTAGGATAAACTCACTTCTCCTGTATGTTTCCCCTTTATTTCTCACACTGAACAATTAATTTCTGACACTTCTTTTGATCTCCAATTGTGTAGGTTTCTCCCCCACCCCCACCAAGCAATTCTCTGCAACACCAGCTAGGTGTCCTATAGTTCTATTCAATTCTAACACTATCTACCGTGAGTTAGCATTACATCTCACATGTTGAAGGCTCAGTCCTATAATATTGGCTCTTTACCTCCCTAGTTCATATGCCAGTCACAATTCCTAGGTTGTCACCTGTACTTCTGACTGACTGGTTACCTCCTCCTTGGTTTCGATAATTTGCTAGAGTGGTTCATAGAACTTAGGGAAACACTTATTTAATGTTTACTGGTTTATTATAAAAGGTTATGATAAAGTATAGAGATGGAAGAGATTCATAGGGCAAGGTATGTGGGTAGTGGCAAAGAGCTATCATGCTTTCTCAGGACATGTCACTCTTTTGGCAACCCAGAAGCTCCCTGAACCTTGTACCTTTGGGATTTTTATGGAGGCATCATTATATAGGCGTGATGGATCTTTAACTTTAATTTTTAGTCCCTTTCCCCTTCCTGGAGGACAGGGGATGAGGCAGTAAGTTCCAAGCTTCCAATCATGGTGACTAGCCTCCATCCAGGAGCTCACCAGGCATTGCCTCATAATACAAAAGATGCTCCTATCACGAGGAAATTCCAAGGGACTTAGGAACTTTGTGTCAGGAACCAGGGTCAAAGACCAAATGATAGAATAGAAGGCACTCTTAGTGCGCTCTTCACTTCAGATTACAAGGGTTTTAGGTGTTCTGTACCAGGAACTGAGGCCAGAGACATATATATATAATTATTTCCTAGTATTTTGTAGTTCCCTAAATGTATCATCTTAAAATTTTCCTATTGACTTACAGAATTAAATTTTAGTAATTCTGTGATCAGTCACTCTTGGTTCTTAGAGTACATCTTTTTTTTGGTTGTATGTATGATATATTACCCTCTGTGCCCACAGACTTCAACCACTTTCCCCCAGTGTCTTGGTTTACAAATCGTCAGCTGCAGGTCTCCTTGAGTTAGTTCTAATTGGCTCAAATTTAGGTATGTTCCAGTGCCTGTGTGAATATGGAATAAGTGTCTTACCATCATGCTATTCTTTTGATTATAGTATTAGATTATCTTTCTTTGAGAGAGTCTACCAACTTATGTTATTTTCCTTTATGGCTGTCAACCTGAGCATATCTGTGTTGTATTTCTAGCAGCTTTAGTTTTAAATCATTCTTTCAGGATTAAAGATTTCTGCTGGACTTTTCTTTCAAGCTAGGTTGAATTTTGCAATTTCACATCAACAAACACTTGTTTGGCTTTGAGTTTATGCTTTATATATCATAACTCTTAAGCTGCTTTCTGGTTATATAACATGATTTTATAGTGACAGATCTTTAACATTTGCTTTGCTCTAGAAACTGATAAATATTACATTTTTTAACACTGGTAATTACAAAATATATTCTTGAATTATTAACTCTAATATAAATTATTATTTTTATCACCTCTCCCATAGAACTTTAGAGCCTTTATCTCTCACACACCACTTTTTTATATTGTACATTTTGGTTCTCCATATATTTTAAATTCTACAAGTCATTACAATTTTTTTTTGTTTTGTTTACAGTTAATTGTCATTAACCTCCCATTTATTTAACCCCTTTTTACCCTTTCTGGTATTCTTTAACCCTTTCTGCATTTCAGTTTTTCCATTTGGAATCATTTTCTTTTTCTTAAACTACCTTTAGTATTTCTTTTACTGCAAATCTACTGGCAGAAAATTATCAGGTTTTGTTTGTCAAAAAAATCTATTTCACCTTCATTTTTCAAGGGTGTTTTATTTACCTATTTATTTTATTAAGGTATCATTGATATATAATATGAGGGTTTCACATGAGCGACATTGTGGTTACTACGTTCACCCATATTTTCAAGTCCTCCCCCACACCCCATTGCAGTCACTGTCCATCAGCATAGTAAGATGCTGTAGAGTCACTACTTGTCTTCTCAGTGCTATACTCTCTTCCCTGTGACCCCCCTACATTATATGTGCTAATCATAATGCTCAAGGGGTGTTTTATTTGCCCAAATATAATGCAAGGTTGACAGTTTCTCCTTCACCACTTTAAAGGTGTCATTCCATTGCTTTATGGCTTTAATGTTTTCTAATGGAAAGTCAGCTGCCTGTCTTATTTTTGTTCCTAGGGATGCTTTAAGGTTTTTTTTCCCTATCTTTGAGCTCTAGCAGTTTTACTGTAATGAGCCTAGATGTGGTTTTCTTTGTGTTTTTTCAGCTTAGAGTTTGCTGAATTTCTTGAATCTGTGGATTACTTTTTTTTAAATTAGTTTGAGACACTTCATCCATTATCTGTTCAAATGTTGCTTCACTCCATTCTTTCCATCTTTTTCTTTTGAGACAGTAACTATGTGTATGTTACCCCTTCTGTATCCCTCACATACCTGTGATACTGTTTTCTGTATTTTCCATTTTCTCAACATGCTTTAGTGTTTTCTATTGACCTGTCTTCCAGTATGCCAATCCTAGCTTCTGCCATGTCTAGTCTGCTTGTAAATCTATTCACTGAATTCCTAATTTCATGTATTATATTTTTCAGTTGTATAATATCCATTTCATCTGTCTTAATATTTTTAGTTTTTTCTTGATTTTTTTATCCCTTCATCTGTTCTGTCCATTTCCCTTATATGTTCTTGAAATATTAATCATAGATATTTTAAAGTCCTTGACTTCTAAATCCAGTATCTGAATGACATGTGAGTCTGGTATATTGTCTGGCTGTTTTCTCTCAGTTATCATGTTTTCTTGCCTATTTTCACTATATGCAGAACACTGTATATAAAAGAAGCTTAGAGACAGATGAGGTCATCCTTGACTAAGGAGAATTCTCCCTTTTCTCTGTCAGGCAGCTAGGTGAGTGTCTGAGTACCTCTGTCCAGTCAGGGACTGAACTGATTTGGGGCTTGGGTGTAGTTTTCATAGATCAGCTAAAACTCTGGTTGCTCTTGTTCCTAAGTTCTGGGTTTCAAAGTACTTTTGATTGAGAATCTGGCAGATCTCTGTATCCTCAGACCTGAAATGCTACAGGAAATCAGCTCTGCTTTTCAGAGGTTCCCAGCCTGCTCTCCAACCTCCTGCCCCATGTACTTGAAAAACTTGGCAGATGTCTTCAGGAGCAAGCATACTGATAATTGTGTACTTGAGGCACAGCCCTTCTCTCTCAGGTTTGTGTCTTGAACTACTGTGTACTCAAGGTTATGTCCCATATATCTGTTAAAAGCTCTGTGGGCTTCTTTTTCCCCTATCAGAGATCCTGTCTTGGCCAAGCTCAATCCTTAGGGCATGCCCTGAATCAGAAATAAGCTCAGTTTGGAAACAAAAAAGCAACTAGTGACCATCAGCCCTACTCTAAACAGTTCTCCTCTGTCTAGAAGTCTTTATGGCTCCGGCAGCTCTCTAATAGTTCTATAAATAAGATTTAAAAATTTATCCAGCCTTTTCTAGTTGTTGCAGTGTGTTTGCTGTAACCTATCACATTCTTCTCAAAAGTGAAAGTCTGTAAGCATTTTTTTAAAATTAAAAGGATGCTGTTATAAAAGCCCATATTTGAAAATATAAGCTTATTCCGCATATATATAATATGCTATAGATAACCATTTTTCTCTCCTTACATACTTTTTTATCTTTATTCTGGTAATATCAGTCATTTTTATTCCTCCTGATGCAGAATATATTTTAAAGAAAATTTCCTTTGTTTACTGATGGCAGAGGTGACTTTGGTAGAAAAAGGTAGCTGCAGGAGTAACAAGTTTTGCAGAGATGTTGGGCAGATATGATGAAAAACGACAAGAAGGAGCTGAAGATTGTGATCACTGTAAAGTAAACATTTAAAAAAGATTTTTGAAGTGAAAATTGTCTAGAGGATATTAAGTTCCAGTAAGGCATAGTTTCTGTCCTCCCAGATGCTTGTATTTTAATTGGGAGATTTAAGATTAGGACCTAGTATATTCAAGTTTGTTAATAAGGAAGGTGGTGGAGAAAAAAACAAATATATATAGCTGATCTGACTAGACTAAAAGGACAAAATTATATTTTCTTATTAGTGCTTTCTTAATAGTTAAACCATTTTTTTATTCTTTCATTCTTTCAGCAATATTTATTGAGTACCTGTACCATGCAAGGGGATAAAATTGTTAGCAAGACAGATATGGTCCTTGTGATTGTGGAGTTTATTGTGGGGTATAATGATAGAGAAGCATCATATGGTACTTTACTTCACTTGTAAATCATTTGAAGAAGTACAGGGTTCTTTGTGAGTATATAGTGGGAAATTTGATGAGTTGGGGGCAGATAGTTTAAGAGGGTTTCCTTGAGGAAGTGACCTTTGAGTTGAGGGATGTAGAGGAATTAACTGGGCAAGGGATATAATTAAGGAGATGTTATACATTGCAGATATATGGGTTCAGAGATATATCCCAAATGTAAGACTACCTGAGAATGCAGTTTAAGCATCTCCCATAAAAGTCCTATGAAATTTAATCAGATAATCAATTTACACTATTCTTATACAGTACAAAAATGTGTATGTTTATTACATAGCGTATATCATAGGATTATCATGGCAATAGGCTATCTTCTGAGACATACAGATTATCCTTTTTTTTAGGTGTTCAACAAATTCCTTAATAGCTGGAAGAACAGTATGAAAGTTTGGCGTTACTCATTTATTCATTTATTAAATAAATACTGCATATCATAAATTTAATACATTGTTAACAAAAGTGAAAATTTATTAGGATCTATACAACTAGGCCTTAATATTGGCAGCCATCAATTGATTAACCATTAAAATGAGCAGAGATTCCATTTGAGTTTACAAATTTATTTTGAGTTTAGCTCTACCTTGTGCAAATTTTCTCTAATATATTACATTTATTTACGTGTTTTGATCATTACATTTACTTACGTGTTTTGTTTTCTTTGTAACAGCAAATGAAGCAGCTACAAACTTTTTCCATCATTTTCTGCAGAAATAATCATTTTTCTGCAGAAACAATGAAGTAAACATTTGGAAACCAAGAGTAGCCTGTTAAGTCAGCATTCTAATGCAAATTCTGTTGACTTATACCAACTTGTTTCTACTGCCTTTGTAAAATCACCTAAAATTGTGTCCTCTAGCTAATTGGAGTTTGTGGGTCCTTTTTTTTTTTAATGAGATTGGCTTCATATAAACTTAACATAGATGCACTATGTAGTTTTCATGATTGCTTAAGAAATTGTATAATGTATTGGTATTTTATACAGAGTCAACTAATATGCCAATAAAAGAAGAGGCAAGAGAAATATATCTTATAAATGATAAACAAAAAAGTAACTGATGTACAGTAGTAGCCTTATGTATTGTTAACAGATAGTAGTGTTTAATATCAGTCAAAAAGTGTTAGTTGAATGCCAGGTATTTGGGAATATAGAATTAGTCCTGCCTTTAAGGATCTGACTATTTCTTTAGGAAGATAAGGCTATATAATGAGATGCTTGAGATGCTCACTTACGCCGTCGGTTTTTATAGTTCTCTGCCATGGAAGACCTATCAACATGGATAGACAAATAATACTAGATCAGATTGGATATAGCAGTTCATTTTCTTGCATGATGTTCATGCAGTTCAAGGCTTGCATGGGGTTTGTTCCGTTTTCCTGTTTTTAACCTCTTAAATGATAAGTTTAACATTCTCTGTCTAGGTAAGTAGCTTTGACTTTTGTCCCATCACATAGTCCCACTTATATTTTAGAACAGTCTTACCTAAAATGTGATAGGTATACAACAGATAGGATGATTTTAAACAGTACACTTAGTAACATTTTCTAGTTTTATACTTATTTGTTATTTAAGTATAATAGAAAATAATAACGATATAAACCCAACCATATATGGTCAATTAATATATAATAAAGGAGCCATGGACATACAATGGGGAAATGACAGCCTCTTCAACAGCTGGTATTGGCAAAACTGGACAGTTACATGCAAGAGAATGAAACTAGATTATTGTTTAACCCCATACACAAAGGTAAACTCGAAATGGATCAAGGACCTGAATGTAAGTCATGAAACCATAAAACTCTTAGAAGACAACATAGGCAAAAATCTCCTGAATATAAGCATGAGCGACTTCTTCCTGAACGCATCTCCTCTAGCAAGGGAAACAAAAGCAAAAATGAACTCATGGGACTACATGAAATTAAAAAGTTTCTGTACAGGAAAGGACACCATCAACAGAACAAAAAATCATCCTACATTATGGGAGAATATATTTGTAAATGACATATCTGACAAGGGGTTAACATCCAAAATATATAAAGAACTTACACACCTCTACACCCAAAAAGCAAATAACACGATTAAAAAATGGGCAGAGGTTATGAAAAGATAGTTCTCCAAAGAAGAAATTCAGATGGCCAACAGACACATGAAAAGATGCTCCACATCACTAATCATCCGGGAAATGCAAATAAAAACCACAATGAGATATCACCTGACACCAGTAAGAATGGCCAGCATCCAAAAGACTAAGAACAACAAATGCTGGCGAGGATGCGGAGAAAGGGGAACCCTCCTACACTGCTGGTGGGAATGTAAGCTAGTTCAACCATTGTGGAAAGCAATATGGAGGTTCCTCAAAAAACTAAAAATAGCAGTACCATTTGACCCGGGAATCCCACTCCTTGGAATCTACCCAAAGAATACAACTTCTAAGATTCAAAGAGACATATGCACACCTATGTTTATTTTATTTTATTTTTTTTAATATAATTTATTTTGGTATCATTAATCTACAATTACATGTGCAATATTATGGTTATTAAACTACCCCTTCATCAGGTCCCCCCCCACTAACCCCATTACAGCACTGTCCATCAGCGTAGTGAGATGCTATAGAATCACTACTTGTCTTCTCTGAGTTGTACAGCCCTCCCTGTGCCCCCCCCCCAACATTACGTCTGCTAATCGTAATGCCCCTTTTTCCCTCTTGTCCCAGCCTTCCCACCCATTTCCCACCGGCCCTTTCCCTCTGGTAACTATTAGTCCGTTCTTGGGTTCTGTGAGTCTGCTGCTGTTTTGTTCCTTCAGTATTTTTTCTTTGTTCTTATACTCCACATATGAGTGAAATCATTTGATACTTGTGTTTTTCGGCTTGGCTTATTTCACTGAGCATAATACGCTCTAGCTCCATCCATGTTGCTGCAAATGGTAGGATTTGTCTTCTTCTTATGGCTGAATAATATTCCATTGTGTATATGTACCACATCTTCTTTATCCATTCATCTACTGATGGACACTTAGGTTGCTTTCATTTCTTGGCTATTGTAAATAGTGCTGCAATAAACATAGGGGTGCATCTGTCCTTTTCAATTTGGGCTGCTGCATTCTTAGGGTAAATTCCTAGGAGTGGAATTCCTGGGTCAAATGGTATTTCTATTTTGAGTTTTTTGAGGAACCTCCATACTGCTTTCCACAATGGTTGAATTAATTTGCATTCCCACCAGCAGTGTAGGAGGGTTCCCTTTTCTCCACATCCTCGCCAACATTTGTTGTTGTTTGTGTTTTGGATGTTGGCCATCCTCACTGGTGTGAGGTGATATCTCATTGTGGTTTTAATCTGCATTTCTCTGATGATTAGCGATGTGGAGCATCTTTTCATGTGCCTGTTGGCCATCTGAATTTCTTCTTTGGAGAAGTGTCTATTCATGTCCTCTGCCCATTTCTTAATTGGATTATTTGCTTTTTGATTGTTAAGGTGCGTGAGTTCTTTATATATTTTGTCTGTCAACCCTTTATCAGATACGTTATTTATGAATATATTCTCCCATACTGTAGGATGTCTTTTTGTTCTACTGATGGTGCCCTTTGCTGTACAGAAGCTTTTCAGCTTGATATAGTGCCACTTGTTCATTTTTGCTTTTGTTTCCCTTGCCTGGGGAGATATGTTCATAAAGAAGTCGCTCATGTTTTTGTCCAAGAGATTTTTGCCTATGTTTTTTTCAAAGAGTTTTATGGTTTCATGACTTACATTCAGGTCTTTGATCCACCTTGAGTTTACCTTTGTGTATGGGGCTAGACAGTAGTCCAGTTTCATTCTCTTACATGTAGCTGTCCAGTTTTTCCAACACCAGCTTCTGAAGAGGCTGTCATCTCCCTATTGTATACTCAAGGCTTCTTTATCAAATATTAATTGACTGTATGTTTGGGTTAATGTTTGGATTTTCTATTCTGTTCCACTGGTCTGTGGGTCTGTTTTTGTGCCAATACCAAATTGTCTTGATTACTGTGGCTTTGTAGTAGAGCTTGAAGTCAGGGAACGTAATTCCCCTGTTTTATTCCTCCTTCTCAGGATTGCTTTGGCTATTCGGGGTCTTTTGTGGTTCCATATGAATTTTAGAATTATTAGTTTGAGTTCATTGAAGAAAGCTGTTGGTAGTTTGATAGGGATTGCATTGAATCTGTAGATTGCTTTAGGTAGTATAGCCATTTTGACAATATTTATTCTTCCTAGCCAAGAGCATGGGATGCATTTCCATTTGTTAGTGTCCTCTTTAATTTCTCTTAGGAGTGTCTTGTAGTTTTCAGAGTACAGGTCTTTCACTTCCTTCGTTAGGTTTATTCCTAGGTATTTTATTCTTTTTGATGCAATTGTGAATGGAATTGTTTTTCTGATTTCTCTTTCTGTTAGTTCATCATTAGTGTATAGGAAAGCAACAGATTTCTGTGTGTTAATTTTGTATCCTGCAACTTTGCTGAATTCAGATATTAGTTCTAGCAGTTTTGGAATGGAATCTTTAGGGTTTTTTATATACAGTATCATGTCATCTGCAAATAGTGACAATTTGACTTCTTCTTTACCAATCTGGATGCCTTGTATGTCTTTGTTTTGTCTGATTGCTGTGGCTAGGACCTCCAGTACTATGTTGAATAACAGTGGAGAGAGTGGGCATCCCTGTCTTGTTCCCGATCTTAGATGAAAAGCTTTCAGCGTCTCGCCGTTAAGTATGATGTTAGCTGTGGGTTTGTCATATATAGCCTTTATGATGTTGAGGTACTTGCCCTCTATACCCATTTTGTTGAGAGTTTGAATCAGGAATGGATGCTGAATTTTGTCAAATGCTTTTTCAGCATCTATGGAGATGATCATGTGGTTTTTGTTCTTCTTTTTGTTGATGTGGTGGATGATGTTGATGGATTTTCGAATGTTGTACCATCCTTGCATCCCTGGGATGAATCCCACTTGATCATGGTGTATGATCCTCTTGATGTATTTTTGAATTCGGTTTGCTAATATTTTGTTGAGTATTTTTGCATCCACGTTCATCAGGGATATTGGTCTGTAATTTTCTTTTTTGGTGAGGACTTTGCCCGGTTCTGGTATTAGAGTGATGCTGGCTTCATAGAATGAGTTTGGAAGTATTTTCTCCTCTTCTATTTTTTGGAAAACTCTAAGGAGAATCGGTGTTATTTCTTCTCTATATGTCTGGTAGAATTCAGAGGTGAATCCATCAGGTCCGGGGGTTTTGTTCTTGGGTAGTTTTTTGATTACTGCTTCAATTTCGTTGCTGGTGATTGGTCTGTTAAGTTTTTCTGTTTCTTGCTTGGTCAGTCTTGGAAGGTTGTATTTTTCTAAAAAGTTGTCCGTTTCTTCTATGGTTTCCAGCTTGTTAGCATATAAATTCTCATAATATTCTCTTATAATTCTTCATATTTCTGTGGGGTCTGTCGTTATTTTTCTTCTCATTTCTGATTCTGTTTATGTGTGTAGATTCTCTTTTTCTCTTAATGAGTCTGGCTAGGGGTTTATCTATTTTGTTTATTTTTTCAAAGAACCAGCTCTTGGTTTCATTGATTTTTTCTATTGTTTTATTCTTCTCAATTTTATTTATTTCTTCTCTAATCTTTATTATGTCCCCCCTTCTGGTGACTTTGGGCCTCATTTGTTCTTCTTTTTCCAATTTCAGTAATTGTGTCTTTAGACTATTCATTTGGGAATGTTCTTCCTTCTTTAAATAGGCCTGGATTGCAATATACTTTCCTCTTAGAACTGCCTTTGCTGCGTCCCACAGAAGTTGTGGCTTTGTGTTGTTGTTGTCATTAGTCTCCATATATTCTTTGATTTCTGTTTTGATTTGGTCGTTAACCCATTGATTAATTAGGAGAGTGTTGTTAAGTCTCCATGTATTTGTGAGCCTTTTTGATTTCTTTCTAAAATTTATTTCTAGTTTTATACCTTGGTGATCTCAGAAGTTGGTTGGTAGGATTTCAGTATTTTTGAAATTACTGAGGTTCTTTTTGTGGCCTAGTATGTGATCTATTCTGGAAAATGTTCCGTGTGCACTTGAGAAGAATGTGTATCCTGTTGCTCTTGGGTGCAGAGTTCTGTAGATGTCTGTTAGGTTCATCAGTTCTAGTGTGTTGTTCAGTGCCTCTGTGTCTTTACTTATTTTCTGTCTGGTTGATCTGTCTTTTGGAGTGAGTGGTGTGTTGAAGTCTCCTAAAATGAATGCATTGCTGTCTATTTCCTCCTTTAATTCTGTTAGTATTTGTCTCACATATGCTGGTGCTACTGTGTTGGGTGCATATATATTTATAATGGTTATATCTTCTTGTTGGACTGACCCCTTTATCATTATGTAATGTCCTTCTTTATCTCTTGCTACTTTCTTCGTTTTGAAGTCTATTTTGTCTGATACAAGTACTGCAACACCTGCTTTTTTCTCCTTGTTGTTTGCATGAAATATCCTTTTTCCATCCCTTCACTTTTAGTCTGTGTATATCTTTGGGTTTGAGGTGAGTCACTTGTAAGCAGCATATAGATGGGTCTTGCTTTTTTTATCCATTCTATTACTCTGTGTCTTTTGTTTGGTGCATTCAGTCCATTTACATTTAGGGTGATTATCGATAGATATGTACTTATTGCCATTGCTGGCTTTAGATTCGTGGTTACCAAAGGTTCAAGGGTTGCTTTACTATCTAACAATCTAACTTAACTTTCTTGTTAAGTTATTGTAAACACAGTCTGATGTTTCTTTATTTCTCTCCCTTCTTATTCCTCCTCCTCCATTCTTTCTATACTAGGTGTTTTATTCTTTGCCTTTAGTTAGTATTTGGATGGTCTGCTTTCTTTGCTATGATTTTATTTTCTCTGGTGACATCTTTTTAGCCTTAGGTGTGCTTCCATCTAGAGCAGTCCATTTAAGATATCCTGTAGTGGTGGTTTATGAGAGGCAAACTTCTCTCAACTTTCGTTTGTCTGGAAATTGTTTAATCCCTCCATCATATTTAAATGATAATCGTGCTGGATACAATATTCTTGGTTCGAGGCCCTTCTGTTTCATGTTAAATATATCATGGCATTCTCTTCTGGCCTGTAAGGTTTCTGTTGAGAAGTCTGATGATAGTCTGATGGGTTTTCCTTTGTAGGTGATCTTTTTTCTCTCTCTAGCTGCCTTTAATACCTGTCTTTATCTTTGATCTTTGCCATCTTAATTATTATGTGTCTTGGTGTTGTCTTCCTTGGGTCCCTTGTGTTGGGAGATCTATGAGCTTCTGTGGACTGCGAGACTACTTCCTTCCCCAGCGAGGGAAAGTTTTCAGCAATTATTTCTTCAAAGACACTTTCTATCCCTTTTTCTCTCTCTTCTTCCTCTGGTACTCCTATAATGCGAATATTGTTCCGTTTGGATTGGTCACACAGTTCTCTTAATATTCTTTCATTCCTAGAAATCCTTTTATCTCTCTCTGCCTCAGCTGCTCTGTACTCCTGTTCTCTGATTTCTATTCCATTAACAGTCTCTTGCATCTCATCCATTCTGCTGTTAAGCCCGTCGATCGCTTGTCTGATTTCTGCATTGTCTTTCCTCAGTTCCCTCACTTCCTCCCTCAGCTCTTGCACATTTCTCTGTAGGTCCATCAGCATGGTTATGACTTTTATTCTGAATTCTTTTTCAGGAAGGCTGTGCATTTCCATCCCTTCAGACTCCCTCTCTGGGGTTGTCTGGTTGATTTTGGTCTGAACCATATTCCTCTGTCTTTTCATGGCTATAGAATTGGTCACTGATAGTTGCCACGTATGTCAGCTGGGCTCTTTAAGACTTTAAAAAGAGAAAAGAAAGAAAGAAAGAAAAAACAAAAAAGAAAACAAAACAGCAAAAAACAACAAAACAAAACAAAACAAAAACGCCCACCGGGAGTAGATTCTGTGGAGATGCTGTAGGTGGCGGTATTGCCCCACTATTCCGCAGCCGTGGCCACACCACTCCGCAGGGCCCTTTATAGCTCTGGCTGGGGTGGGAATGAATGGGAGGCTGTTGATCTCAGTGAGAAGTGTAAGTACGGCCACGCTTCCCCATTCGCCAGCTAAGGCCTCTGAAACTCCCCAGGACTCCCAGCCTGCTGGGCTGAGTGTGCTGGGGTGATCCGGCTCCTCCGCTGTGCTCCTGTCTCTTTAAGAC
>JAVSCE010006002.1:0-45881 GCA_032199065.1 Smutsia gigantea | reverse complement strand
TGCAATATTATGGTTATTAAACTACCCCCTTCATCAGGTACCCCCCACCAACCCTATTACAGTCACTGTCATTCAGTGTAGTGAGATGCTATAGAATCACTACTTGTCTTCTCTGAGTTGTACAGCCCTCCCCACGCCCCCCCAACATTATGTTGCTAATCATAATGCCCCTTTGTCCCCCTTGTCCCTCTCTTCACACCTCCTCAGTTCCTTTCCCTTTGGTAACTATTAGTCCATTCTTGGGTTCTGTGAGTCTGCTGCTGTTTTGTTCCTTCAGTTTTTTTCTTTGTTCTGATACTCCCATTTGAGTGAAATCAATTGATACATGTCTTTTTGGGCTTGGCTTATTTCACTGAGCATAATACCCTCTAGCGCCACCCATGTGTTGCAAATGGTAGGATTTGTTTTCTTCTTATGACTGAATAATATTCCATTGTGTATACGTACCACCTCTTCTTTATACATACATCTACAGATGGACACTTAGGTTGCTTCCATTTCTTGACTATTGTAAATAGTGCTGCAATAAACATAGGGATGCATCTGTCTTTTAGAAACTGGGATGCTCTGTTCTTAGGGTAAATTCCTAGGAATGGGATTTCTGGGTCAAATGGTATTTCTATTTTGAGTTTCATGAAGAACCTCCATACTGCTTTCCACAATGATTGAACTAATTTGCATTCCCACCAGCAGTGTAGGAGGGTTCCCTTTCTCCACATCCTTGCCAACATTTGTTGTTGTTTGTATTTTGGATGTTGGCCATCCTCACTGGTGTGAGGTGATATCTCATTGTGGTTTTAATTTGCATTTCTATGATGATTAGTGATGTGGAGTATCTTTTCATGTGCCTGTTGGCCATCTAAATTTCTTCTTTGGAAAAGTGTCTATTCATGTTCTCTGCCCATTTCTTAATTGGATTGTTTGCTTTTTGTTTGTTGAGATGCGTGAGTTCTTTATATATTTTGGATGTCAACCCCTTATTGGATACGTCATTTATGAATATATTCTCCCATACTGTAGGATGTCTTTTTGTTCTACTGATGGTGTCCTTTGCTGTACAGAAGCTTTTCAGCTTGATATAGTCCCACTTGTTCATTTCTGCTTTTGTTTCCCTTGCCCAGGGAGATATGTTCATGAAGAAGTCATTCATGTTTATGTCCAAGAGATTTTTGCCTATGTTTTTTCAAGAGTTTTATGGTTTCATGACTTACATTCAGGTCTTTGATCCATTTTGAGTTGACTTTTGTGTATGGGGTTAGACAGTAGTCCAGTTTCATTCTCTGAAATGTAGCTGTCCTGTTTTTCCAACACCAGCTGCTGAAGAGGCTGTCATCTCTCCATTGTATATCCAAGGCCCCTTTATCATATATTAATTGACTGTATATGTTTGGGTTAATGTTTGGATTTTCTATTCTGTTTCACTGGTCTGTGGGTTTGTTTTTGTGCCAATACCAAATTGTCTTTTTTACTGTGACTTTGTAGTAGAGCTTGAACTCACGGAGTGTAATTCCCCCTGTTTTATTCCTCCTTCTCAGGATTGCTGTGGCTATTCAGGGTCTTTTGTGGTTCCGTGTGAATTTTAGAATTATTTGTTCCAGTTCATTGAAGAAAGCTGTTGGCATTTTGATAAGGATTGCGTTGAATCTGTAGATGGCTTTAGGTAGTATAGCCATTTTGACAATATTTATTCTTCCTAGCCAAGAGCATGGGATGAATTTCCATTTGTTAGTGTCCTCTTTAATTTCTCTTAGGAGTGTCTTGTAGTTTTCAGGGCATAGGTCTTTCACTTCCTTCGTTAGTTTTATTCCTAGGTATTTTATTCTTTTTGATGCAATTATGAATGGAATTGTTTTCCTGATTTCTCTTTCTGTTATTAGTTCTTCGTTAGTGTATAGGAAAGAACAGATTTCTGTGTGTTAATTTTGTATCCTGCAACTTTGCTGAATTCAGATATTAGTTCTAGTAGTTTTGGAGTGGAGTCTTTAGGGTTTTTTATGTACAATATCATGTCATCTGCAAATTGTGACAATTTGACTTCTTTACCAATCTGGATTTCTTGTATTTCTTTGTTTTGTCTGATTGCCATGGCTAGGACCTCCAGTTCTATGTTGAATAACAGTGGAGAGAGTGGGCATCCCTGTCTTGTTCTCAATCTTAGATGAAAAGATTTCAGCTTCTCGCTGTTAAGTATGATGCTCGCTGTGGGTTTGTCATATATGACCTTTATTATGTTGAGGTACTTGCCCTCTATACCCATTTTGTTGAGAGTTTTTATCATGAATCAATGTTGAATTTTGTCAAACGCTTTTTCAGCATCTATGGAGATGATCATGTGGTTTTTGTTCTTTTTGTAGATGTGGTGGATGATGTTGATGGATTTTCGAGTGTTGTACCATCCTTGCATCCCTGAGATGAATCCCACTTGATCATGGTGTATGATCCTCTTGATGTATTTTTGAATTCAGTTTGCTAATGTTTTGTTGAGTATTTTTGCATCTACATTCATCAGGGATATTGGTCTGTAATTTTCTTTTTTGGTGAGGTCTTTGCCAGGTTTTGGTATTAGAGTGATGCTGGCTTTATAGAATGAGTTTGGAAGTATTCCCTCCTCTTCTACTTTTTGGAAAATTGAAGGAGAATATGTGTTATTTCTTCTCTATATGCCTGGTAGAATTCAGAGGTGTATCCATGTGGCCTGGGGGTTTTGCTCTTGGGTAGTTTTTTTATTACAGATTTAATTTCATTGCTGGTGATTGGTCTATTTAGTTTTTCTGTTTCTTGCTTGGTCAGTTTTGGAAGGTTGTATTTTTCTAAGAAGTTGTCCATTTCTTCTATGTTTTCCAGCTTGTTAGTATATAGATTCTCATAATATTCACTTATAATTCTTTGTATTTCTGTGGGGTCTGTCGTTATTTTTCCTTTCTCATTTCTGATTCTGTTTATGTGTGTAGATTCTCTTTTTCTCTTAATGAGTCTGGCTAGGTGTTTATCTATTTTGTTTATTTTTTCAAAGAACCAGCTCTTGGTTTCATTGATTTTTTTCTATTGTTTTATTCTTCTCAATTTTATTTATTTGTTCTCTGATCTTTATTATGTCCCTCCTTCTGGTGACTTTGGGTCTCATTTGTTCTTCTTTTTCCAATTTCAGTAATTGTGTCTTTAGACTATTCATTTGGGAATGTTCTTCTTTCTTTAGATATGCCTGGATTGCAATATACTTTCCTCTTAGAACTGCCTTTGCTGCATCCCACAGAAGTTGTGGCTTTGTGTTGTTGTTGTCGTTTGTCTCCATATACTCTTTGATTTCTGTTTGGTCGTTAACCCATTGATTAATTAGGAGAATGTTGTTAAGTCTCCATGTGTTTGTGAGCCTTTTTGATTTCTTTCTAAAATTTAATTCTAGTTTTATACCTTTATGATCTGAGAAGTTGGTTCGTAGAATTTCAATATTTTTTAATTTACTGAGGTTCTTTTTGTGGCCTGGTATGTGGTCTATTCTGGAAAATGTTCCATGTGCACTTGAGAAGAATGTGTATCCTGTTGCTCTTGGGTGCAGAGTTCTGTAGATGTCTGTTAGGTCCATCTGTTCTAGTGTGTTGTTCAGTGCTTCTGTGTCTTTACTTATTTTCTCTCTGTTTGATCTGTCCTTTGGAGTGAGTGGTGTCTTGAAGTCTCCTAAAATGAATGCATTGCTTTCTATTTCCTCCTTTAATTCTGTTAGTATTTGTTTCACATATGCTGGCGCTCCTGTTTTGGGTGCATATATAATTAAAATGGTTATACCCTCTTGTTGGATTGACCCCTTTACATTATGTAATGTCCTTCTTTATCTCTTGCTACTTTCTTCATTTTGAAGTCTATTTTGTCTGATACAAGTACTGCAACACCTGCTTTTTTCTCCTTGTTGTTTGCATGAAATATCTTTTTCCATTCCTTCACTTTTAGTCTGTGTATATGTTTGGGGTTGAGGTGAATCTCTTGTAAGCAGCATATAGATGGGTGTTGCTTTTTTATCCATTCAGTAACTCTGTGTCTTTTGATTGGTGCGTTCAGTCCATTTGCATTTAGGGTGATTATCGATAGATATGTACTTCTTGCCATTGCTGGCTTTAGATTCATAGTTACCAAAGGTTTAAGGGTAGCTTCTTTACTATCTAACAGTCTTACTTAACTTTCTTGTTAAGTTATTGTAAACACAGTCTGATGATTCTTTATTTCTCTCCCTTCTTATTCTTCCTCCTCCATTCTTTATGTACTATTTGTTTTATTCTTTGCCTTTAATTAGTATTTGGATGGTCTTCTTTCTTTGCTATGATTTTATTTTCTCTGGTTTCATCTTTTTAGCCTTAGGAGTGCTTCCATCTAGAGCATTCCCTTTAAGAAATCGTGAAGAGGTGGTTTATGGGAGGCAAATTCCCTCAGCTTTTGCTTGTCTGAAATTGTTTAATCCTTCCCTCAAATTTAAATGATAATCGTGGTGGATACAATACTCTTGGTTCGAGGCCCTTCTGTTTCATTACTTTAAATATATCATGCCATTCTCTTCTGGCTTGTAAGGTTTCTGTTGAGAAGTCTGATGATAGTCTGATGAATTTTCTTTTGTAGGTGATATTTTTTCTCTCCCTACCTTCCTTTAATACTCTGTCCTATGTTTGGTCTTCGCCATTTTAATTATTATGTGTCTTGGTGTTTTCTTCCTTGGGTCCCTTGTGTCGGGAGATCTGTGGGCTTCCATGGTCTGAGAGACTATTTCCTTCCCTGGCTTAGGAATGTTTTCAGCAATTATTTCTTCAAAGACACTTTCTATCCCTTTTTCTATTTCTTCTTCCTCTGGTACTCCTATCATGCGAATATTGTTCTGTTTGGATTGGTCACACAGTTCTCTTAAAATTCTTTCATTCCTAGAGATCATTTTATCTCTCTCTGCCTTAGCTTCTCTGTATTCCTGTTCTCTGATTTCTATTCCATTAGTATTGTCTTGCATCTCGTCCAGTCTGCTGCTAAGCCCGTCAATCACTTGTCTCATCTCTGCATTGTCTTTCCTCACTTCCCTCACTTCCTCCCTTAGCTCTTGCATATTTCTCTGTAGATGCATCAGTATGGTTATGACTTTTATTCTGAATTTTTTTTCTGGTAGGTTGTGCAAGTCCATCCCTTCAGGCTCCCTCTCTGGGTTAGTCTGGGTAAGCTTTGTTTGTACCATATTCCTCTGTCTTTTCATGGCAGTAGAATTGGTCAGAAAAAGAAAAAAGGGAAAAAAGAGAGAAAAAAAAACACCTGCTGGGTGTAGTTTCTGTGAGGATGCTGTAGGTGGTGCTGCTGCTCCACTATTCTGCACCTGCATCTTTTCCACCAGGCTCTTTGTTACCCTGGCCAGGCCGGGAACCAATGGGAGGCTGCTGATTTCTGTGGGAAGTCTCGGTGTGACTGCTTTTCCTAGCCACAGTCCAAGGGGTCTGAAATTCCCCAGGACTCCCAGCCTGCTTGGCTGAGTGCGCTGGGATGATCCTGCTCCTTCATTGGGCCTCTGTCTCTTTAAGACCCCTAAAAGAGCTCGCGCTTTTCTTTTGTCCCGTGGAGTCCACTGAGTGGACCTGCCGTCTTAGATCCTGCACCACTATCTCCTCAATCTCCGATACACTGCGCTATGTGTGTCAGTGCTCCCAGCGCAGATCACCAGGGCTGGGTATTTGGCGGGCCTGTGCCTCCACCCTCTTCCCTCTCTGAATCCTCTCCTCCCACCTGTGCGCTGGGGTGGGGAAGTGCTCGGGTTCCACCGAGTCGTGGCTGCGTATCTTACCCGCTTTGCGATGTGCCTAGTCCTCTCGTGTAGCTGCAGGCTGGGTGTTGTCCTGTGTCTTCTGGTCTCTCTTTTAGTAATAGTTGTTTTTGTTGTATTTTCATAAATGTATATGGTTTGGGGAGGAGATTTCTGTCACCCTGCTCATGCCGCCATCTTCCCGGAACTCCCTGTGGTGCTTTTCTTAAAAGAGGATCTATATCTTATCGCCTGTCTTCCATGATAACACTTGTGTTGTTTCTATTTTACATGTAAAAGTTCTGAGCACACTTTTGTTGAAATAAAATAATCTGATGCTTTAATTCTGAACTCTAAATTTTTGAATTTCTCAAGTTAAAATCCATTTGAGGTAAATTATTTTCCAATTATTACCTAAAAAGATATTTTTTTAACTGATGAATGATTGCTACTTTTAAAAATTGTCTTATTTACATGAAAAACCATCATTGCATCAAAATATGTTTGGCATGTGGAATTCTCGGCATAGTCAAATATTTTCTAATTACCCTCTGAGACTCAATATAGAAGTGTTTTGATACCAGTTTTTGAGGATATTAGAGCAGCTGTCAGGTTGAAATGTTTTTACATTCTGCCAAGGAATTCTAAAAGTCAAACCATATGATCTAAGCCATTAAAATCCTTGAATTCTTAAAGCAAACACATCCCAATAAATAATAAGAACTCCAAATTAATATTATTGACTTAACAACAAAAATTTTCATTTCCTCCTAAAATAGATGACCCATATCATCTTGGTATCCTATTTTACTTACTTACCTCTTTTTTCATATGTCATTCCTTGATATGTTTGCTCCAAGTGAAACCCGATGATTAGCTAAAGTCTTATCTAAATAGTCAATTTAAAGTATTTTTTAATTAAGTGACATAGGGAATTATTTCTCTTTACAGCTTTTACATGAATGGCAAAACAATCACAACTGACGTCAACCCAGAAGTTAATTGTATTGTTTGTGACCAAAAGACAATTCAGTCTCTGATTTTATTTTATTTATTTTTTGCCATTTAAGGAACAAACCAGGTCAACCAAGTGGTGCTGCATATAGTTATTTGTTTTAAAGTTTTCTAATTCCTTACAGAGAATTTTTTCAGAGTTCCTAGATTACTTGTATAAAAGCTGAATTTCAAAAAGTTGGCCGGCTTCAGAAATATGCCTCTTAGGTGCACCTCGAGGCAGATCAACCCAGCCTACCTTGAGGACGACTCTTATCACCACTCCTGGAACAAGGCTGTTATTCCACAGATCTTTTCTGGATGACCACAGGCAGTAAGGGTATGAGAAAATAAACTTACAAATATATTATCATTACAATATTCTAAGATAGCCTTCAGCTTATCTTTTCCTAAAAATGATCAGCTTGGCTTTTTTAGCTGAAACACAAACAAGTTCTACCTGAGTAATACATCAAAGTACTAAATTTTTGTTATAAAAACAATTCCATATTATTCCAAAAGGTTTTCAGACCTGAACTATGATATGTTTTGCATGTATCAACTGATTTAAACCTCACAACAATCCTGTGAAGACGTGTGGAGTATAGAGTACGTGTTTGCTCAGAAACTTGTACATGGACAGCACAGCTAGTACCTGGATAGCAGGCATTCATTCAGACCATTCCACTGGTATCTGTCAACTTTTTAATTTATTATTATTGCTAAAATGTTTGGCCTGTGGGGTGTTCACTCATGTGTTAGATGTTGAGGGATGCTTAAATGTGGAATCTGTCCAGAGACCAAGGAAGGCCTTTGCCCTATATCATTGAACTGATTACTGCCATTTTGGCCCAGGCCAAAAGGTATAGGTGTCTCAAATCACCACTTTGATGAAGTGTATGTGTGGTGTTCACATTACCGGGTGAATGTGCAAATATTTCTCAAGCAGCCGATTTTATTGTTTTGGGATAGGAATGGAGCAGGATAGCATGAGACTTATAGACTCAGTTGAATGTTGGACTGATGTGTGGAATGAGGCTGAATTAAAGAGCACAAGCTGCTGCTTTCAGCTAAGAAAATGTTGCATACTTCCACAGCACAGTCCACTATGAAACCTGAACCCAAAGGCTCTGGCAAAATATGTGACATTAAAGATTCATCTTGGCTACATGTAATGAATATCCTACGTTGTGGTCTAACCAAATGGTAATTCATATTCTAACATAATGGGAAGAAGAGAGGTAGTGCAAGGCAGAGTCAGCGAATCTCCTCTCATGGATTTCCTCGTCTCCTGTCCTAGCGTGGGTGATATTTACCACGTGGCTCTCAGAGTCAAGGCTTACCTCCCTGGTACAGTATGGCAGCTCTGCTTTTAGTCTCATGTTTGCTTTTCCAGTGGGAGGAAACAGAGGAAAGTGCTTAGTAGGAAGGATGGCTTCCTTTATAATGGAAGGAAACATTTCTAGAAATCCCAAGCAGAGTTTTGTTCTTGTCTCATTGGCCAGAAGCACATGGCTCTCTTAGCAGAAAGTGATATTAGGAAATGTAGCACTTGACCCGGACACAAAGTCAACCTGAAAAACAACGGTTTCTGTAAATTACAGGGAAGTGGAAAATGGATATTGAGTAGACAGCCAACATACTTGCCTCCGTCTTTCCATGTTTTTGGATTGGACATTTTTTAAGCTGAAGCATTGCAAGTATTTCAGGAGCTCAGTATCTAAGCACTGGACACCAGCAGTATGTATAATCCCAGTCTAGGTACTGAGGGAATAAAACACAAGATACTGGACTAATTTTGTGAAGCTGAAAATCTAGTAGGGGCTTAAAAAAACATTTTAATAAGAGAAGGCAGTATATGACAAAAAGTGTATTATAAATGTTCAGATGGTCTATGCCAGTTACCATTAGAGATTGGAAGGATTGGGTAAATTGACTTTATATTACAAATTTTTCCACTGTTTAGATAATTAGGTTTCAGTGACCCATTGAGTTTTTCTGATTTCCGTATTCTTCAGTGCATTTTTTTTTACTCGAGAAACACCTGAAATATATTTTGGGAAGAATCTTATGGTAGACAATTATATTATAGAGAATCTTATGATAGGATGAAGGGAACACATAGAAAATGAAATGTAGATTTCCTTGAGGAAAAAGATAAAAACAGGCAATATGTTTCTACCTTCATTCTGAAATAGGAGCCTATTTGGGAAGGATGATTGTAATGTTATTAGCAATAGAAAGATCCTTTTGGGGACCAAAAAGAAGGAAACTGTTTACATGTATTTTACCTGAGGGAAAGGAAAGCTGAAGCAGCCTGTTGTCCATCTTACTTCCCCTCAATATTGCTGCAGTTAATAACTTAATACAGTGTTATCTCACTCACTGTGTTCAATATATCCTACAGGCTAAAGCAACTCAGTCTTTAATTTCTTTTTTGCTTAAAATTATGGTTATAAGAATGTAGAGTTTTGGTAACAGATGCATGCTTATTTGCAAGATAAATAAAACTTTACCGCCTACTTCAAAATCTATCCTGAATCTTCATTCTGAATTACTGTTGCATAAGGACAGATGTGTCTGAAACTGCTTCAATATGCAGGCTGCAGGGTTTGTTTGCTAAGAAGACATCATTGAAGAAGTTGTATTGAAGTCATGTGTTTCCCTAACTCTGCACAGTGCCTGCTGCTGAAGAAGTAAAAACCTTTGTTTGACCTCTTAGTAGAAAAGAATTATACTAAAATTAATATAAAGTTCTTGAATGGATAAAGGAGTTACTGAGGTTACATCATCAGTGACAATTGTGGAAATAGTCCTCTGGCTTCCTAATCAGTGTTTTAGAACTGTTCTGCTTCCTGATTAGATGAAAAAGACAGGTACATCTGGGTTAAGAGCCTCGGACCATGTGGTGTTTCATGATGAACAAATAGCATATTTAAGAGACACTTTTGAAGTGAACTCATTACAGAATGAGGCTGATTTTGTGTGTACAACTATTTTTAGTCACATCATAAATCTTAGAAATCATCCTTTTGAGGTAAGTGATTTCAGGAGACATCCCTAGAAAAATACTTAGGAAATTTCAGAAGTATTTTAGGAAGATTATGGAATTAGTATTGGGGAAGAGAGTATTTGGTGTTCCTGAGTTGACTAACTATAAGCATTGTTTGCAAGAATATGGGATTTATCAAGTCCTGCAAAGAGTTTTGGGTGAGGATACAGGGAAATTTTCTTGTGGTACTCAAACTTATGGTTTTCTACTTTAACTAATTATTTATCACAAAGTCCGTGGTTTTGTTACATTTTCTTTTAGTCAGAATTTACTAAAAATAATTTGGCCACCAAATGAACCTTTGAAGTATCTTAGTCACAGAGAGAGGTATTTCAGGGGGTTGTAACTCATGTTTTATTCTGGCCCACTTTACTTGATACTGAGTAGAATTCCTACTCTTGACTCTAATTGTATAATTTGATTGCCTGAGGAAATGTCACCAAACAGTATCAACTGTTATTTCCTCTATGCCTGAGTTCCTTTAGGGGAATGTATTAGCATGGTACTACTGTTATAACAAATTACCACTAACTTAGTGTCTTAGAACAACATAACTTTTATCTTATAAACTACAAAAGTATTATCTTATAGTCCTTTAAATGAGAAGTATAGCACGAGTTTCATTGGATTAAAATCATGCGTCACGAGGGTTGTGTTCCTTTCCACAGGCTACAGAGGAGAATCTAGTTTCTTGGCTTTTCCTGCATTCCTTGATTCCTTGATTCATGGTCCCATTCCTCTGTCTCCAAAGCCAGTGTCATTGCATCTTGTTGACCATTCTTTCGTAGTCACATCTCCTTCTTCCCTCTTACACATTTAAGGAAACTTGTGCTTAACTGGGCCCACTTAGATGTTCCATGATTGTCTCCCCATCTCAGTGTTCTTAACTTAATCACATCTACAAAGTTCCTTTTGCCATATAAGATGACATATTCATAGGTTCCAGAGATTAGAGTACAGATCTCTTTCGTGGGGTCATTATTCTGCCTTCTACAGGGATGTTACCCACAGTGCCATTCAGTGATGTCTCACCACTGTGCCCCTACAGTCTTAACCTCCAGCTACAGTCTCTGGTGCTTCTTCTTGTTTATGGTCTCTTAAAATTACAATGGACCAGGCCATACTGAGATGAAGCTGGTATGTTGAAACAGAGAGTATCAGTTTCCTCATTGTTCTTGTTGGCTTAGTTCTTGTTTTCCATCCTTTTCTTGGTATGGTTCAGAAATAAGTCTTTGAAGACACTTCTCAACAGTGTTGATCACACTAAAATTCTATTGTTAGTCCGTGGGGCACATGACTTATCTTTGACCTTGATATTTTCACTACAGGAATCTATATCTTCAAAATTATAGAGAAGAAACTGAGAGACAGTTTGAGAGAGGGCTGGAGCAAGTAGCTAACAGAGCATTTCCTTATTCCACTCTTATTACAAAATATTTTGCCAAATAAAAATGCTGTGTATGTGTAGGGGATGTGGTACATAACCAGATAAGTTTCAGTGATCCTTCATACTAGATCTCCATCTTAGGCATTCATAATACACATTAAAAGATAGGGAGGCAGTGTAGATAGTTGTTAAGCACAGATTCTGGACTTGTGTGAACTTGGGAAAATCCTAATATCTCTGAGTATCAGTTTCCTTATCTGTAAAACCGAGGGAGAAAAATATACTTATCTCTTGGGATTACTATAAGGACTGAATGAGTTAGCATTGTAAAATCTTTTGAATGACAAATATTATATACTGTTGCATAAAGGTTTGTAAAATAAAATAAAAGCAAAGGATCTAAGAAAACCTGCTGTAAAGTAATCTGTTAAACTTTGTCATAGAATTCCTTAGGTCTGTCTGACCATGGAACTCTTTTATGCCCCCACATAAGATCTGTTCATGTTCCACAGAAATAATTTTTTACGGAAAGCCCTTTGGAGAATATTAATATAATAATATTTTGTGTATTTTTAAATCATTGTCAACCTACCTGCCAGTGTTATTGGGGTCCTTATGTGAGGAGGTACAATTAGCCCAGTGTTATGCCATGAGTCAAGGAGTAGTGCCTCTCTCCAGCAGCTATCACAGGGTGCACTGTTAGTTCTCATAAGTATTAAATAAATGAAAAAGAAAGCACTTTTTAATTAAAGATTTAATGTGATTACCTTATACCTAAGCTTTTTTTAGTTTACAAATAGATATTTTTAAACAATAAAAACTTTGTTTATGACTCACTTATAAGTTGAAGTATTCATAAACAGTTCTGACTTGGCTTCAGAATTTGGCTTTCCTTAGCTTTCTTCTTATATGAAGCAGATAAACTAGAAGACACCAATGATCACATATGAATCACAAAAAGAAAGACTTGTGAGCTAGAGATCAAAAGGATTTGTTACTCTAAATTAGTGTCCGTGACAAGCATCTCTGTGCTACTGCCATTTTGTTTCTATAACTCTGTTCCAGTTTTCCCTCATTTAAGCTGAATATTTGTATTGTGAGATAATAGAAATATTGGCTTCTAGAGTATCCTAGTGGCAAAGTTTTGAGTAACAAAGCTTTTAACGTGTTTAGCTTAACTTTCTCATCTCTCTAATTCCTTTCAATCACTTCTTGTTTGGTCTTTAGCAAAAATGGAGAACAGCTGTTCATTGCTATCTGCTTAAAATTCTTTCATTTGAGAACTATAGAATAATCCATCAGAATCTCTTCTTCAGAATTAATAACCTCAATTGCTTTGCTAGTTCATTTCACTAGTGACAACTACTATGTATTGAGATGAATTTTAAAAATTCCTTTTCTACAAGTACAGAATATAGTATCCTAAGGATAGCAGCAATGTATATGTGAACAATATATATGTGTATGTATGTATATATATATATAACACATATTAAAATTGTTTTTGCATTTAAGGACATTTTGCTAGTGTTATGAGTAATATATAAAGTACTATGGAATTATATGGAGATGGGCAATCTTTGAAACCTTAGTGGGTGACGTGGATTATAAACTGGATTTGAAGATCATGTTGAATTTATGAAACACGTATATGCCAATCTAGTGAGTGGCAAATAATCTAAAGGGACTGGAGTTCCAGGCACATGCTGTTGGTAGATGGAACACAGTACACTTAGGGGTCAAACTGTAAAGAAGTCTAAATGCTTAAATGAGGATTTTGAATAATGGAAGATTCAAGCATGGTCAAAACTGAATTGTCAGAAAACTAGAAATAATGTGAGGAATGAATTGAAAAAGCTGAGTACTTTAAGATAGGAAGACCAGTTCAGAGGTTATTAATTCAGAAAGGGGATAATGAGGGTGAGGACCTGAAATTCAGTCAGTGAGGAAAGAAAGGAATAGAAGAACACACAGATATGTCAGAAGTGAACAAAACAGAGGGTTGGTGGCCCACAGAATGGCAGAGGTGAGAGCAAAGGACACAGTAGAACTGTAGTACATATAACAAGGAATTCGTATTCAACTGATCTTTGACAAAGGAGCAAAGGCAATACAGTGCAGCAAAAACAGTCTCTTCAAAAATGGTGCTGGAGCAACTGGACATCCATATGCAGGAAAATGAATCTAGACACAGACCTTACGCTCATCAGAGAAATTAACTTGAAATGGATCCTAGTCCCAAATGTGAAAATACAGAAACTATAAAACTGTTAGAAGGTAATGTAGGAGAACATCTAGATGGCCATAGGTATGATGGCGGCATTTTATATACCATACCAAAGACCTAATACATGAAAACAAAATAACTGATAATCTGGACTTCATTAAAATTAAAAACTTCTTCTCTGCAAAGGCAATATCAAAAGAATTAGAAGACAAGCCACAGACAGGCAGAAAAAGGACTATGTTTGATAGAGGATGATTATTCAGTAGACAAAGAAGTCCTAAAACTCAGCAGTAAGAAAACAAACAGCCCAATTAAAAAATGGGGCAAAGACCTTAACAGACACTCAACAAAGATGTACAGATGGCACATAAGCAAACATGCCTTACATCATGTGTCATCAGGGAAGCACAAGCTAAAACAACGAGATACAATAGAAGGGCCAAAATCCAGAATCCTGATAACAGCAAAAGCCTGTGGGGATGTGGAGCAACAAGAACATTCCTGGTGGGAATGCAAAATGGTACAGCCACTTTAGAAGACAGTTTGGTGGTTTCTTACAAAACTAAACATACTTTTACCTCAGTGAATTGTGTTCCTGGTATTTATCCAAAGGAATAGAAAACTAATGTCCACAGAAAAATATGCACATAGATGTTTAGAGCAGCTTTATTCATAATTACTAAAACTTAAAAGCAGCCAAGATATCCTTTAGTAGGTAAATGGCTAAGTAAACTGTGGAACATCCAGGCAATGGAATATTACTCAGCACCGAAAAGAAACGAGCTATTAACCCACGACAAGACATGGAGGTGCCTTAAATTCGTATTACTAAATGAAAGAAGCCAATCTGAAGGAGATACATAGCACATGATTTTAACTATATGACATTCTGGCAAAGGCAGAATTATGGAGACAATAAAAACATGAGTGGTTACTAGAGAAGGGAGGGGCAAGATGAATAGGTGGAGGACAGAGGATTTTTAGGGCAGTGAAGAGACTCTGTATTGTAATGATGCATATATGTCATTACACATTTGTCAGACTCATAGAATGTGCAACACCAAGAGTGAGTCCTAGGGTAAATTATGGAATTTAGGTGACTGTGATGTGTCAATGTAGGTTTATCATCAATAAAAAATACACCATTCTGATGAGTGATGTTGATAATGGGGAAGACTATATTTGTGTGGGGGCAGAGGGCATATGGGAAATCTCTGCACCTCCTTCTCAATTTTATTGCAAACCTAAAAGTGCTCCAGAAAAAGCCTTAAAAAAGAGATAATTAGTCTAAACTGTAAATACATTCCAAAAATCAATAAGAAAAATCTTGAAAGCCCATAAATCATTACACAAAGGATATGAGTTACCAATTTAAATAGAGGAAAAATGATGTTTAATATTGACATTTTGATAATATTAGTATAATTTTAATTAAAAGGAATATTTCACCTTCAAAATCAGTAATTAAAAAATATATACTGTTTAATGCTGATAAATGTGTAGGGGAATGGTCCCGTTCATACATTATTAATAGAGCTGTATTGGTGAAATTAATAACGTACATCAAAAGCCAAAATATTTGTAGTGTTAGATTTATTAATTCCACTTGTAGGAAATAGTTGCATGTTAATAATTTGAAATAATGAAAAAAATTCCTATATAAATATGTTTAAAACAAAAATTTTAAATAGTGCAAATCAATAATGATAAAGTGAAATATCATTTATAACATTAAAATACTTTTTAAATGTCCTTAATGACAAGAGAAACATTATGTTTATATTTAATAAGATCATTTTAAATAAAAAAATGTTTTAAAGAAGCACAGAAAAAGACTAAGAAGAATGATATCCAATGTTTCAGATGGTAATGAGGGAATGAGATTATGGATGACTATTCTATATTTAGACTACAATACTTTCCAAAGTTTCCTGAAAAACCATGTAGTGTTTTGAAGTCAGGAAAACATCTGAAATTTGTAGAAGTTATAGAAAGGCATTTGCCAAAGATTTCAAATCCTGCAGAGAGCAAAGGGAACTGATTGGCTAAGGGGAAAGTCATTGGTGACTTTCACTTGTGTGTGAACAGGCCTGGATGTGAAAGGAGCGCAAGGCACTAAGAAGAAATGCAAGGAAGTGTCAGAGGGAGTTAGCACAGGCTTTGGAGGGGTGGGTCTCTGACATGACCACCTCTGCACACATGAAGTATATTAAAGTTGGTGGCAAAGGAAGGGTTGCAAATAAATGGACCTGGAGAAGAAAGCCGGATCTAGCAAAGACTTTTTTTTTTTAATAAAGGGACATCAGTAGATGAATGGATAAAGAAGATGTGGTACATATACACAATGGAATATTATTCAGCCATAAGAAGAAAACAAATCCTACCATTTGCAACAACATGGACGGAGCTAGAGGGTATTATGCTCAGTAAAATAAGCCAGGCAGAGAAAGACAAGTATCAAATGATTTCACTCATCTGTGGAGTATATAAGAACAAAGAAAAAACTGAAGGAACAAAACAGCAGCAGACTCACAGAACCCAAGAATGGACTAACAGTTACCAAAGGGAAAGGGATTGGGGATGATGGGTGGGAAGGGAGGGATAAGGGGGAAAAAGGGTCATTATGATTAGCACGTTTAATGTGGTGGGGGGACATGGGGAAGGCAGTATAACACAGAGAAGACAAGTAGTGATTCTATAGCATCTTACTACACTGATGGACAGTGACTGTAATGGCATATGTGGTGGGGACTTGATAATGGGGGGAATCTAGTAACCATAATTTTGTTCCTGTAATTGTACATTAATGATAGCAAAAAAAAAACAATATGTCACATGATGTTGGAGCAAAATCCTAGAAGAGAAAAAGCATCAAGGTAACATATTATTTATAGTAATTGTATTTACTGAATTCAGCCAGGTATTTAGTAGACTAAAAAAAACTATTGCATGCATTTATGAATTAGGCACATTCCTTTTTTAAAAAGATCTTTGTATTTTGAAGTTTGATTATTTACTCCAGAATTTCAGGCATAGATATTATGCATTATCTTTAGATCTTCATGATCTCTTTTGTCTTTTCTTTGACAGATCTGAAAATGAAAACTAAATATATGAGACCTGTAACTTTTCGATGTATACTAATAGATCTTAGATCACCCAGTTCTTGCATATAAACAAAATGCAGATTTTACTACTTGGCTGATAAATGATATTGTGCAAAAGTGGGCTTTCTAACCCTTAACATAGCCACAATCACTTGGAATGTCTAGTCAGTTGTCAGATACCTATTAAAGTTTTCTATTTGACAAGCATAGTGCCAGGCATGTGTAGAAATGCAGTCGTGGGTCAGGCCAATGGTCCTTGCCTTAATGGAGTTTACAGTCTATTAGGAAGACAATTTTTAAACAAATAAGTATAAGTGCAGTAAGGACTATAGGGTCTATAATAGGAGGGGCATCCTGTTGTGGGGAATTGTAAAGAAATGGTGTTTATTTAAGTGTTTATTTTTCTTTTCCTTTTTTTACTTGAATAAAGTTGCTATACAACATTATATTGATTTTAGATGTACAACATAGGAACTTGATAATTATATACATTGATAGATGCTTGACACAGTAAGTGTAGTTACCCCATTATCATACTAAGATATTACATTATATTCTCTATGTTGTACTTCCATTCTTACGTCTAACTTATCTTACAATTTGTTCCTCTCTATCCTCCTCACCTATTTCACCCATCCCCTAACTCCCCTCCCCTGTGGTAATCAACAGTCTATTGTGGATCTATTTCTTTTTTGTTAGTTGTTTTGTTTTTAGACTTCACATATAAGTGAAATTATATGGTATTTATCTTTCACTGACTGGCTTATTTCATTTAGCATGATACCCTTTAGGTCCATCCGTATTGTTGCAAATGGCAAGATTTCCTTCTTTTTACAGCTGAGTAATATTCCTTTGTGTATATGTACCACTTCTTCTTTATATATTTATCTATTGAGGGGCATTTGGGTTGCTTTTCTATCTTTGCTACTGTAAATAATGCTGCAATGAACATAGGTGTGCATATATCTTTTTGAATTAGTGATTTTGTTTTCTTGTAAATTCCCAGAAATGGAATTCTGGGTCCTATGGTATTTGTATTTTTAGTCTTTTGAGGAGCCTTCATATTTTTTTCCACAGTGCCTGGACGAATTTACATTCCAACCAACAGTGTAGGAGGATTCCCTTTTCTCCACATCCTTGTCATCAGTTGTTTTTTCTTGTCTTTTTAATGGTAGCCATTATAACTGGTATGAGGTAATACAGTTTGCTAATATTTTGATGAGGATTTTTGCATCTATGTTCATCAGGGATATTGGTCTACAGGGTTTTTTTTTGTAGTATCTGTCTAGTTTGGTATTAGAGTAATACTGGAGAAGTGATATTTAAGCTAAGGGTTGAAGAATGAGTAGAAGTCAGTAGGCCAAGATGGCAGAAGAAAGTCAAAGTGAATCAAATATACAGAGGACTAAGGCAGAAGGAAACCTGAAGTGCCTCATTTAGAAAATGTCAGCAAGTTAGAAGTGGGAGAAATGAGGCTGGATATATTTAAAAAATGAATCTTAAAGTCTCACATACCATGGTAAGAATGCTGCATTTAATTAGAAAGACAGGGGAGGTTTCCTTGAAAGGTTGAAGTTCGGGAGTAGTATGATCATATTACAGATTTTTATAAACCTCGTTTTGGCTGCAGTGAAGGGCAGAGTATAGATTCACAGTGGTGGACAAAGCTGATGTGAAAAGAGTATGATCATTCCCTAGGAATAAGACAAGATGAATGGCATGGATTGAGGTGTTGACAATAGGGGTGGATAGAATAGCTTGAATCCCAGACAAGTGTAAGGGATACAGCTGATGAGATTTGGGGCAGTGCTGTCAATGGCAATACAGTGTGAGCAACATCTGTAATTTTAAGTTTAAAGAAAAGTGAAATTAATTTTAAAAATATATTTAACCCACTATGTCTATATTATCATTTCAACATAGAATCCATATTTTAAAATATTGCTTAGATATTTTATAATCTTCAAAATCCAGACTATAATTTGTATTTATAACACATCTTAGTTTGCACTAGCAAATTTTAAGAGTTCTACAGCCATATATGGAATATTTGGAGTTGCTGTGGGTTCAGATCCTGACTCTGATGCTTGTTTTTAGCTTTTATCATCTTCCATAAACTGACAGCCTACTCTGCACACCACATTCCATCACTATAATGATTAAATGAAGGAATTATGTTCCATAAAATTTGTTTAATATGAAAATCTGGGAGCTGTCCATTTAGCCATTGTCTTCATGATGCTAAAATGGGTGTGTGTTTGTAGTGAACTTTATTCAATTCAGTGAGGAAAATTTTTAGATCAACTGAATTTTTTAATAAATATGGAAACAAAAACAATTAGTTTCTTACTATAGATAAATCATTATTTAGAATCATTGGCATGGCTTGTGTCCTCAGTTAAAAGGTAGGCAATAAATAAGTAGGGTGGTGAATCCTAAAACTATGTTTAAAGGTACCAATATTTTGTTTCAGAAGAAGGTGACCTATTTGGCACAATAAATTGTGACATAACATCATTTTTCATGTGCTATAAGTTTTCATGAACAACTCAATGTGTCTGAATGCATTAAGTCTCTAGAAAATACTAAAGAGAAATCTGCTACCACTGATACTTGTAATGTCTCTGTGAAGTGATTTATTATAGAGACTGGAAAAGGACTTTCCTTCCTTTTGGTAGAGGTCACAAAGAACTCTCATGTTGCTTTTGTACCAGCCTACCTGATTGATGAATGAAAATTGTCTACACATCAAACCAATTTTCAAATGTTTTCTTCTTTTTTAACTCTATGGGAATTTTCTCGTGGACATCAGAAGAGTATTTAGCTCAAAGCAACTGATTAATGAATCACATGATTGTCTAGGCAGCTTTTCTATCACAGATGGAAGATCTGTAACTGGAGAAGCATAATTGCACTGTGAGCAGCATATTGGGGAGATTTCCACTTTTGCCCCTCTAATCTGTTTTCCCACACTGCAGGCAGTGATTTTTTCCAAACACAATTCCAATTAAGCAATTTCTCTGCTTAACATTTCTCTGCAATGACTCCTTATGTATTGGATCAAGACCATAATCTTTAAGGTGCCCCACATGCCTCTGCACAGTATACCCACCTCTCCATATTCACTTATGCCTTGTCCCTTGCATATCTTTCCTTCCCATCCTGCCCCTGATCCTACATACATACTCCCTGCTGTCAGCATTTCAGCCACATGGCCTTCTGTGTTTCATCAATTTCTCAATAGTTCTTCCTGACAGGGTCTTTTCTGAAACTGATACTTATATTTGGAAAAATCTGTTTTACTTGTCACAATTTGCCTTTTATTAAACTTTTCATTTTGAGATACTTTCAGTTTCACATGCAGTTTTAAGAAATAGCACAGAGGAGAGATTCAAGATGGTGGCATGAGAGGTGACACGGAGAACTCCTCTCAAAATGACAAATAGTTCAAAAATATAGTTAATTAATACAAGTAACCCTAAAACAGCAACAAGAAAGAAGGCTGAACCAGACTGCATACAGACCACATGAACAGAGCAGACCTCACGAAACAGGGTAACATATGAAAGCCTTAATCCGGTGGGACCCAAGCCCTTCCCCCACCCCAGCTCACCAGTGGGAGGAAGAGAAAGAGAGCAGGGATGGGGTGGAAGCTTGGAACTGCTGAACACCTAGCCATGGAGATCCACTTTATGAACAGAAGCCTATTTTGTGTGGTGCTCTGGACGTTGGGGAGCTCTGATGGGCGGAGGGCCTGGGAGACTGACATTCCGACCACTGTGGAGGATGGGATCCACACCCAGTCACTCTGTGTCAGAGGAAGGGCAGGTGGTCTGAGAGGATTCCTAGCAGCAAGAGGGCTGCTGAAGGGGTGGTGTTTGCATGGAGCTTGCTGCAGAGGAGAAGGGAGACCTGGACAAGGTTGTCTGAGCACACTCTGCCCAGCTGGTTGGGAACTTTGAGGAGTTCTGGTGCTACATCCCACTGGCTGCCTACACAGCTCCGAGGCCCTGCACTGTGACATACAGCCTGCTGAGCCTTCCTCCTGGCCTGCAGGCACTGGCTCGCAAACAGGCAGCCACTGTGCTGGCATCACGTGAGCCAGAGGGAGGCCCTGTCTACAACAGTTAGAGATGCAAAGCACAGAGGCTTACATGTGTGTGCTTGGTCTACTGACTCTGACACTGTAGACAGGCACCACAGACGGGAATCAGGAAACAGATCTTTCCTGCCCCCAGGCACCAGCTCTGCTCCCATATGTCTCCCAAACTCACTCTAGGGGCTGAGAAGCTCCAGAGACTGGAGTTGCTGCACACTGGTGGGCACCACACAGAAATATGAAATGATAAGAGAACATGGTTCAGACCAAAATCTCACAAACCCCAGAAAAAGGGCGAAATGAAACTGAACTCACCAATCTTCCTGAAAGAGAGTTCAAAATAAAAATTATAAACATACTTACAGAGGTACAGAAAAATATTCAAGAACTCAGGAATGAATTTAAGTTGGAGACTCAATCATTAAGAAATTCCATATCTGAAATGAAACATACAATGGAGGGATTTAAAAGCAGATTAGATGTAGTAGAAGAGACAGTAAATGGAACAGAAATTAGAGAAGAGGAATACAAAGAAGCTGAGGCACAGAGAGAAAAGAGAATCTCTAAGAATGAAAGAATATTGAGAGAACTCTGTGACCAATCCAAACGGAATAATATTAATATTATAGAGGTACAGAAGAAGAAGAGAGAAAAAAAGGGATAGAAAGTGTCATTGAGGAGGTAATTGCTGAAAAATTCCCCAATCTGGGGAAGGAGATAGTCTCTCAAGCCATGGAAGTGCACAGATCTCCCAACACAAGAGACCAGAAAGACAACATCAAGACATATAAAAATTAAAATGGCAAAGACCAAGGAAAAAGACAGACTTTTAAAATCAGCTAGACAGAGAAAAAAGATCACATACAAAGGAAAACCCATCAGGCTATCATCAGACTGCTCAACAGAAACTTTACAGGCCAGAAGGGAGTGGCATGATATATTTAATGCAATGAAGCAGAAGGGCCTTGAACCAAGAATACTCTATCAGGCAAAGTTATCATTTAAATTTGAAGGAGGGATAAAACAATTTTCAGATAAGCAAAAGCTGAGAGAACTTACCTCCCACAAACTACCTCTACAGTGCATTTTGGTGGGACTCCTATAGATTGAAGTATTCCTAAGGCTAAACAGATGTCACCCAAGGGCTAGACAAAGAGTAGAGAATATGATTCATAACATACAAAGAATGGATGAGGTAGGAAAAGGAGGAAAAAAAAGAAGCTTTGGGTTGTGTTTGTAATACATAGGAAGTGAGTTAAACTTTACTGTTAGATAGTAAGTAAATTACCCTTGAAATTTTGGTAAACACGAATCTTAAGCCTGTAATGGCAAAAAGTACATACCTATCGATAATCACCCTAAATGTAAAAGGTCTGAATGCACCAATCAAAGGACATAGATATGCTGAATGGATAAAAAAACAAGACCCATCTATATGCTGCCTACATGAGACTCACTTCAAACCCAAAGACATACAAAGACTGAAAATAAAGGGTTGGAAAAAGATATTTCATGCAACTAATAGTGAGAAAAAAGCAGGAGTTGCAGTACTTGTATCAGACAAAATAGACTTCAAAACAAAGAAAGTCACAAGAGACAAAGAAGGACATTATGTAATGATGAAAGGGTCAGTCTAACAAGAGGATATAACTATTTTAAATATCTATGCACCCAACACAGTATCACCTACATATGTGAAACACATACTAACAGAATTAAAGGGGAAAATAGAATGCAATGCATTCATTTTAGGAGACTTCAACACACCACTCACTCCAAAAGACAGATCAACCAGACAGAAAATAAATAAAGAGACAGAGGCACTAAACAACATCTTAGAACAGATGGATCTAACAGACATTTTTAGAACACTCCATCCAAAAGCAACAGGATACACATTCTTAAGTGCACATGGAACATTTTCAACAATAGATCATATACTAGGCCATTAAAGGAACCTCTGTAAATTGAAAAAGATTGAAATTGTACCAACCAGCTTCTCAGATCACAAAGGTATGAAACTAGAAATAAATTACACAAAGGAAATGAAAAAGCCCACAAACACATGGAGGCTGAATAACATGCTCCTAAATAATCAATGGAACAATGACCAAATAAAAAGAGAGATCAAACAATATATGGAGACAAATAACCACAATAATTCAACACTTCAAAATCTGTGGGATGCAGTGAAGGCTGTGCTAAGAGGGAAATATATGGCAATACAGGTGTACCTCAGGAAAGAAGAACAATCCCAAATGAGCAGTCTAAACTCACAATTAATGAAAGTAGAAAAGGAAGAACTAATGAGGCCCTAAGTCAGTAGAAGGAGGGAACATAATAAAGATTAAAGCAGAAATAAATAAAATTGAGAAGAATAAAACAATAGAAAGAATAATGAAAGCAGGAGCTGGTTCTTTAAGAAAATAAACAAAATAGGTAAAACCCTAGCCAAACTTATCAAGAAAAAAAGAGAGTCTATACACATAAACAGAATCAGAAAAGAGAAAGGAGAAATCACTATGGACACCGCAGAAATATAAAGAATTATGAGAGAATACTATGAAAAATTATAGGGTAACAAACTGGATAACCTAGAAGAAATGAACAACTTTCTAGAAAAATACAACCTTCCAAGCTTGACCCAGGAAGAAACAGAAAATATGAATAAACCCATTACCAGCAACAAAATTGAATTGGTAATCAAAAAACTACCTAAGAACAAAACCCCCAAACCAGGTGGTTTCACTGCTGAATTTTATCAAACATTTAGTGAAGACCTAACACCCATCCTCCTTAAAGTTTTCGAAAAAGTAGAAGAGGAGGGAATACTCCCAAACTCATTCTATGAGACCAACATCACTCTAATACCAAAACCAGGCAAAGACACCACAAAAAAAGAAAGTACAAGACCAATATGCCTGATGAGCATACATGCAAAAATACTCAACAAAATATTAGCAAACCAAATTCAAAAATACATCAAAAAGATCATCCATCATGATCAAATGGGATTCATCCCAGGGATGCAAGGACGGTATAACACTCGAAAATCCGTCAACATCATCCACTACATCAATAAAAAGAAGGACAAAAACCACATGATCATCTGCAAAGATGCTGAAAAGCATTCGACAAAATTCAACATCCACTGATGATAAACTGTCAATAAAATGGGTATAGAGGCAAGTATCTCAACATAATAAAGGCCATATATGACAAATCCACAGCCAACATTATACTTAACAGCGAGAAGCTGAAAGCTTTTCCTTTAAGATCAGGAACAAGACAAGGATGCCCACTCTCCCCACTTTTATTCAACATAGTTCTGGAGGTCCTAGCCATGGCAATGAGACAACACAAAGAAATAAATGGCATCCATATTGGCAGGGAAGAAGTCAAACTGTCCCTGTTTGCAGATGACATGATAGTGTACATAAAAAACCCTAAAGAATCCACTCCAAAACTACTAGATCTAATATCTGAATTAAGCAAAGTTGCGGGATACAAAATTAGTACGCAGAAATCTGTTGCATTCCTATACTCTAACGATGAACTAGCAGAAAGAGAAGTCAGGAAAACAATTCCATTCACAATCGCATCTAAAAGAACAAAATACCTAGAAGTAAACCTAACCAAGGAAGTGAAAGACCTATACTCTGAAAACTACAAAACACTCTTAAGAGAAATTAAATAGGACAGTAATAAATTTAAATTCATCCCATGCTTTTGGCTAGGAAGAATTAGTATTGTCAAAATGATCATCCTGCCTAAAGCTATCTACAGATTCAGTGCAATCCCTATCAAAATACCTACAGCATTCTTCAATGAACAAGAGCTAATAGCTCTAAAATTCATGTGGAATGACAAAAGACCCCAAATAGCCAAAGCTATCCTGAGATGGAAGAATAAAGTAGGGGAAATTATGTTCCCTGACTTCAAGCTCTACTAAAAAGCCACAGTAATCAAGACAATTTCGTACTGGCACAAGAACAGACCCATAGACCCGTGAAACAGAATAGAGAGCCCAGATATAAACCCAAGCATATGTGGTCAATTAATATACGATAAAGGAGCCATGGATATACAGTGGGGAAATGACAGCCTCTTCAACAGCTGCTGTTGCCAAACTGTACAGGTACATGTAAGGGAATGAAACTGGATTACTGTCTAACCCCATACACAAAAGTCAACTCTACATGGATCAAAGACCTGAATGTATGTCATGAAACCATAAAACTCTTAGAAAATAATATAGGCAAAAATATCTTGGACATAAACATGAGCAACTTCTTCATGAAAATATCTCCCAGGCAAGGGAAACAAAAGCAAAAATGAACAAGTGGGACTACATCAAACTAAAAAGCTTCTGTACAACAAAGGCCACCATCAGAAGAACAAAAAGACATCCTACAGTATGGGAGAATATATTCATAAATGACATATCCATTAAGGTGTTGACATCAAAAATATGTTAAGAGCTCATGCACCTCAACAAAGAAAAAGTAAATAAGCCAATTAAAAAACGGGCAGAGGAGCTGAACAGACACTTCTCCAAAGAAGAAATTCAGATGGCCAACAGGCACATGAAAAGATGCTCCACATCCCTAATCATCAGAGAAATGCAAATTAAAACCACAATGACATATCACCTCACACTACTTAGTATGATCAACATCCAAAAGACAAACAACAACAAATATTGGCAAAGATGTGGAGAAAGGGGAACCCTCCTACACTGCTGGTGGGAATGTAAAACTAGTTCAACCATTGTGGAAAGTATGGAGGTTCCTCAAAAAACTAAAAATAGAAATACCATTTGACCCAGGAATTCCACTCCTAGGAATTTACTCTAAGAATGCAGCAGCCCAGTTTGAAAAAGACATATGCATCCCTATGTTTATTGCAGCACTATATATACAATAGTGAAGAAATGAAAGCACCCTAAGTGTCCATCCGTTGATGAATGGATAAAGAAGATGTGGTACATATACACAGTGGAATATTATTCAGCCATAAGAAGAAAACAATTCCTACTGTTTACAACAGCATGGATGGAGCTAGAGGGTGTTATGCTAAGTGAAGTAAGGCAGGCAGAGAAAGACCAGTATCAAATGATTTCACTCATCTGTGGAGTATAAGAACAAAGAAAAAACTGAAGGAACAAAACAGCAGGAGATTCACAGAACCCAAGAATGGACTAACAGTTACCAAAGGGAAAGGACTGGGGAGGATGGGTGGAAGAGAGGGGGAAGGGGGAAAAGAGTTATTACGGTTAGCACCCATAATGCAGTGGCAGATTACAGGGGAAAGGTAGTATTTATAGAGAAGACAAGTAATGATTCTATACCATCTTACTTCACTGATGGACAGTGACTGTAGTGGAGTATGTGGGGGAGACTTGATAATAGGGAGTGTAGTAAACATAATTATTGTTGAAGTGATTGTACATTAATGATACCAAAATAAAAAAAATTGGAACTAAAAAAAAAAGGAATGAAATAGCACAGACATAGTCTTTATCTTTTATCCAATTTTCCAATGGTAGCATCTTACAAAACTGGTGAATCATAACCAGGATATTGACATTGATACAGTCAAGATATAGAACATGTTCATCACATGGGTTCCTAATTTTTCCCTTTTATAAATACGCTCTCTTCTCTCTGGTGCCCTCATCTCTGACTAGCCTTTGTTCTTCATTTCTATAATTAGTCATTTCTGGAATTTATATAAATGGAATCATCAGATAACATAATCTATTGGGGTTGGCTTTTTCACTTAGCATAATTCTCTGGAGATTCACCCTGGTTGTTATACATATCAGTGGTTTGATGTTTTTGTTATGTACCACAGTTTATTTAACCATTCATCTGTTGAAAGACATCTGTGTGTTTCAAGTTTTGCACTCATATGAAAAGAGCTGCTATTCCTATATATACCTATATAGTTATGTGGTTGTATGTGAACATAAATTTTCATTTCTCTGAGATAATGGTCCAGAAGTATAATTGCTGGGTAGCATGGTAGTTGCATGTTTTTTTTTTAAACCTCTCAAACTGTATCCATAGTGGCTGTAGTATTCTTCATTACCATCAGTAATGTATCAGTGATCCGTTTGCTTTGCATACTCACCAGCATACGGTCTTGTCACTAACTTTTATTTTAGTTATTCTGATAGTTGTATAGTAATATCTCATCGTTTGTATTTTCCTGATGGCTAATAATGTTGAATAACCTTTCATATTCTTCTTTTCCATCTGTATGTCTTTTGTGAAATGTTTCTTCATGTCTTTTGCCCATGTTTACTTAGATTGTTTGATTTTGTAGTGGTAATATTCTAGAATTCTTTATATATTCTATATAGTTCAGTTTTGATTTCCACTTTGTTGTTGCTTGCCCTTTCATCTTCTTAACAGGGCCTTGTGCATATTAAAAGTTTTTAATTTTAAAGGAGTTTGATTAATTTTTCTTTTTATGGGTCATGGTTTTGGTCAAGCCTGACAACTCTTGCTTCTTTCTATTTCCTGAGGGTTTTCTCATATTTTTTCTCAAAGCTGCATAGTTCCACATTTTACTTTTAAGTTTTTGATTCATTCTGAGTTCATTTTGTGTTATCTGTGAGACCGAGGTCAAGGTTCATTCTTTTGCCTATTGATGTCTTATTGCTCCAGCAATAAGTTGAAAGATCATTTATCCACCATTGAGTTACTTTTCAACTTTTGTCAAAAAAAATCAGTTGTGTGTTTTTATGTGCATCTATTGTCTACGTTGTCCTTTTCCATTGATCTATGTGTTTATTTGTCTAGTTATACTGCATAGTCTTGGCTACTGTTTCGTATACATTTTCATATATATTTTAGAATAATCCTATCTAGATTTACCAAAGAAAATCTTGCTTGAGTTTTGACAGAAATGCATTACACCTGTGTATCAGTTTGGGGAAAATTAACATCTTCACTCTGTTGAGCCTTCTAATCCATGTACATGGTATGTCTGTCCATTTATTCAGATTTTGATCTCTTTCTTTAGTGTGTGTAGTTCAAGCATACAAGTCTTATACATGTCTTGCTAGATTTACATCTAAATATTCATTTTTTGAATATAATTAGTATGTATATTTAATTTTGTTGTCCACATCTTCAATTCCTAGCATATAGAAATACAGCTGCTCTCCTACACTCCTTTAGAGGTTTCCTAGTGACAGATTCTTTTCTTCCATATGAGAATGTGTAAATTTCTTCTTCATTCCTGAAGCTTATCTTCAGTGGGTATAGAATTCTGGGTTGATATATCTTTTCTTTAAGCACCTAAGAAATATTGTGCTATTTCCACTGGCTTTTATATTACCTGATGAGAAATACGACATTACTTGAATTGTTTTTCTTCCATAAATAAGGTGTCATTTTTCTCTGGCTGTGTTTAAGATTTTTTCTTTTGTCTTCAGTGTTCAGAAGTTCAGTTATGGTGTTTCTTGCCATGGGTTTCTTTGTTTTTCCAGTTTGGAGTTCATTTAGCTTCTTGAATCTTGATGTTTATGTCCCTTAACAAATTGGTAATGTTTTAATGCATTATTTCTCCTAGGACTTTTCCAGCCTTGACCTCTTCTTGTTCTTGGACTAAGGACATGAATATTAGATGTTTTGCTGTAGTCCTCAAGGCTCAATTCTTTATTTCCTAGTATGTTTTTTCTGTTTTTTTTAAAATTAAGGTATCATTGATATCCATTCTTATGAAGGTTTCACAAGAAAAACAATGTGGTTACTACATTCACCCTTATTATTGAGTCCCCCCCATACCCCATTGCAGTGACTGTCCATCGGTGTAGTAAGATGCCACAGAGTCCCTACTTGTCTTCTCTATGCTACACTGTCTTCTCTGTGACCCCATACATACCATGTGCACTAATCATGATACCCCACAATCCCCTTCTCCCTCCCTCCCCACCTGCACTCCCCCACCCCTCCCCTTTGGTAACCACTAGTCCCTTCCTAGAGTCTGTGAGTATGCTGCTGTTTTGTTCCTTCAGTTTTGCTTTGTTGTTATATTCTACAAATGAGGGCAATCATTTGGTATTTGCCTTTCTCTGCCTGACTTATATCACTGAGCATAATAACCTGTAGCTCCATCCATGTTGTTGCAAATGGTAGGATTTGTTTCTTTCCTATGGCTGAATAGTATTCCATTGTGTATATGAACCACATCCTCTTTATCCATTCATCTACTGATTATTGTCTAACCTCATACACAAAAGTAAACTCAAAATGGATCAAAAACCTGAATGTAAGTCATTTTTTCTCTGTTTAAGATTTTTTAATATCTAGTTTTCTAACATCCAGTTCACTAATCTTTCCTCAGCCAATTACTGAGCTTTTATATCAAGCATGCTGGTAATTGCATGTTAAAGCATTTTTGCATGGATGTTTGAAAATTCTAGCGTATCTACACAGGTCATTCTAGTGTATCTGTCATACTGTTGATTGTCTTTTCACTAAGTTTGAGATCTTTCTAGCTTTTGGCATGACTAGTGATTTTCATTGAAACTTAGACATTTTTCCTGTTAGGTTTTGAGACTCTGGATATTACTTAAACCATTTTCCCTCTGACAGTACTCCAGAAGGAGGAAATGGATGGGTACCACCTCATGCCTGCTAAGTAGAGATAGAGACTCAGATTCCCCCTTCCAACCTCCATTGACATGGGAGATGTAGAGGGAGGGACTTATTATTGCTGGGCGGGGTCAGAGTTTGGCTATACATCAGTGTTCACTGGCATTACAGTAGGTCTGACCTCGTTATCTCTGGGTGATAGTGAAAGTCCTGAGTGTCCTCTCAGCTCCTATGTGATTTCTACAGACATGACCGGAGGTGGGAAGTATTTATTATTGAAAAATGGGGATGAATATCCTATCTTCCTTTTGACCTTTCTGATACCATTCTGGGACATGTTTGGGGGATACTTGTTAGAGCCTCTTGAGGGTATAAGTCTAAGCTCCCCACACAATCTTTGTCCACATGGATAGGGGCTTTTCTGTACCTTTCAGAGTCTTTTCATGTTCATTTAATATATAATATCCAGGAATTTTAACTAGTATGAATAATAGGGAAAAAAATATGTGTAGTACTTCATCTTCCCAGAAGTGGTAATGACCCTTGGCTTTTAAAAAAAAACCTTTATTCTTTATATCTTAATTCAGTATCTCTTCCACTGGGGATCATTCTTTCACTTCCATTAGACCTAAATCAATGCACTATTAGAGGATTTTTTTAAAAAGTAGAAATTTTAAATGAATTTGACTGATTGATTAATGTGCTTCCTTAATTAGACTCTAAGGTTCATGTGGATGGTGATTATGGCTGTGTCTTTATTTTATTCACAGTACCTAGTGATCTGCCAGGCATTAATAGTAGATTTTCAATAATATTTGTATAATGAATAAGGCAGTGCAGTAAAGTGGAAGGGTCTAGTTTTGCAGTTCAGTTTTATTACTCTACTAAAACTATAATCTTTATAAGTCTTTCTTATTCTTTATTCTCTGTTTTCTCACATGTTGATACAAAGTTATGTGACATGTAAATTCTTCACCAGTGTGTGACACAATGACTTCCAATTGTTAATAGCAATTATTTCCCTTCTTCCACTTTCTTTCGCAGGAAATGTTGTCTCCCTTTGTTTCATTTTTTTCCCCCTACCTTTGGTGACAAGCACATTGCCCAGGACATGGTAAACCTTCAATAATTATTAAATAGAATTAAATTGTTGTGTTTATTATTATTTAATATGACTTATAGGAAGTTTCTGATGTAACATTATATACCTAGGAAATGTAAATAAAGATTCAAAATTCAGAGGGGGAAAGCATTTTGTTTAGAAAGCAAAAAGCTTTCTAAAAATCAATGGCTCACCTTAAATTAGAACAGTAATTGAAAATAGTAAATACATTTCAAGGAAAGAACATAAATGTTCACTCTATATAATAAACATCATAGAAAGTTACAAAAAGAAGAACATTTGGAAACATAAAAAGAATGTGAACTGTGTTGAGAGGCTGAAAATCCTCTGAAAAATATATACAAGAATATTTTTCAAATGGAATCAATTTTATCTCCTACTGAGTCAGGAAAAGGGAACAAAGAAAAATAGGCTTCAAAATATGCACTTGACATTGGTCATGGAAGAGAAGAAGCTATAAGAAAAAGGATTTATAGTCTTTTGCTGACCCTTGCTTTAGTAGATCAGGTCTGTGTTATGGGTCTTGTGGTATAGCTCATAAGGTCATGATGAAGGGGTTCCCCTTAGGGTCAAAGGTGCCTATTGAGTTTTGTGCAGCATGGTATACAAAGGCTACAAGATGCTTCCATTTCCTAAGAAGGCTGTGATTTATAGTTGTGAGAAGCAATAGAAAATCACAGGGAAACCCAGAACATCTCTGGTTCAGATATGAGTGAATAGAGGAAAATGTTGAGATAGGAGACACCAGTGAATGTGTATAAATGATGGTAGGTGGTTGTCTAACATACATTATGTACCATGCACTGCTCTATGAGCTTTGCATGTGTAATTCCTGGGGGGAAATATTTTCTTAGCCCGGGGTAAAATATCTTTGAAACCAAAATCAGTCAAAGGGAGAAATAAAGTAGGAGAAACCCGTTTAAATAAAGCCCACTTCTGCTCGCCCTTGTTTCTAAAGACCGGACTGCAAAAGGGACCCCACCCAACCTCTCTGGTCCAGATAAGACCTCGCTCTCCCTTGTAATTATCTATTGATATGGAGATGGACTGCTTCTCTCTATGCTTTGGAAACACCTATTGATACAGAGATGCACTAAGGCCAGGCAGAGATTCTGGAAATATTGCAATTTTACCCACAGCATGTATTAAATCATTTAATCTATTTTGACTGGTGTTTATAGCATAATATTCATATTGGGATATAAAAGTCACAACATTCTTCTTAGGCTTATTGATACTGTCTTTCCAGGTTGGAGGTGGGGAGATGTATGTTTTGGGTAGGAGAAGAGATACCTTATACCATTCTGCTATGCTTTCTGTTACGTGTAGAATTGTGTTCCCTTAAAACTTATATGTTGAAGTCCTAACCCCCAATACCTCAGAATGTGACCTTATTTGGAAAGAGGGTCATTGTAGGTGTAATTAAAAACAAGGTTGCCCTGGAGGAGGCTGGGTCCTAATCCAGCATGAATGGTGTCCTTATGAGGAGCAAGTTGGACACAAACGCATATACAGAGACCAAGTCTTGTGAATGTGAAGATGACCATCTGCAAGCATAGGATGGAGGCCTGGAACAGATCCTCCCTTTAAGAGCCCTCAGAAAGTAGCCAACCCTGTCAACATGTTGATTTCATAGTTCTAGCTTTCAGAACTATGAAGTAAATTTCTGTTGTTTAAACCCCCAGTTTCTGGCACTTTGTGATGGTAGCCCTCACAAACCAATACACTTTACCTGGAACACTGACCCTTATAATTTGGGAGATTATATAGCCTTTTGAAAATATAAAGAGAACAATGGGAGCTCTCTTCAGAAATATGCAGATAGGCACAAATTTACATACAGCTTCAAGAGTTCACTGAAGTTCTGTGCGGGCCCTCGTCAGATCCGATCCCCACCTTAGGCCAGACTGAGAACCTTTGTCCTAGGGTCAGTGTGACCTCACTCACCCCTTTGGCAATGGCTTCTGAATATATGGCCCTTCACCAAACATTTTCCATTAACAGAATCACCCTTTTGCATGCGGCAGCATCTTGCAGCAGAAGAAGGAATTAATGCCCTTTAGATAATCTTGTCTGCAAGCATAATGAGATTTCAGAAAGTGCAGTTGCTCCTGGCATTTGCCACCACAGGATAGAAGGATCATCATTTAGGATCCTTCCTCTCATGCCCCTCTTCCCTCATACCATCTCTCTGCTTGGAATGCTTAATCATTTGTGCTCAAAATCCTGCTCACTTTTAACCACCTCCAAGAAATCCTTGTGAGTCTCTTAATTGTATGGATATCCACATGTTATGATTTTCCTTAAGTTACAGTATTATATTCCTAGTGGATTTATGTTATATCCACTCACCAGACTGTAAGGTGCTCAGGACAGTGCCTGGCTTTATTCATTTTGTGTCTCCCTCAGCACTTCACATGTGGTGCTCATAGCAGGTACTTTGGATTTTTTTTCCCTGATGCCTTTTAATACCTGGCTCTGCCACTTAGTCCTTCTAGATTAATCACAATTTGGGTTGGCTTTTGAATTTGACAGAAAGTTTGGCAGATGCAAAATAGAGTGTAGGCAAAGGGCTGTAAGAGGAGATGCCAGTCAGTATCATTTACTGAGATCTTACAATATGCAGTAAAGTTGTAGTAGGAAGTTAAAAGATGGGGAAGTAGAAAGTGAGGAAGGAAGTTGAGTTGGAACCTTGGGGAACACTTAGAGTAAGTTAAGGTTTAAATTATAAGATAAAGGTTAACACTTAGAATAAGTTGAAGTTTAGTGATTATAAAATATTTAGCTTTTATAGCAATTTTCTTTCAAGGACTTAAGGGAATTGCAGTAATATAGCTACTGATCAATCTCTTGATATATATTTTACATCACCAGAGACAACATTATGCCTAGAATTTAGTTAAGTAAGAATTCAGTTAATATTTGTGGGATGAATATGTGAAATTCTTGGTATTTTAGAAAGAGGGTTTATTGAAGAAGAACACTGGATTGAAGAAGGATGGTAGTTAGCCTTACTCATTTTAAGGAAGATACACTGGGGCAGGGGATATGCAGTGGAAAACAGTGGTGAGAGCTGATGAAGTCATGAATCTTCCTGGTAAAAAAGTGGATTTAATTTTAGTACACATGCAAATTGTTAGCCCCTAGCCCTAATCTGCTAAGCTACGGAAGCAGCAGCCCACCCACTTCCATTACCAAGAAACCTGAGGTTTAGATATGCTGTATCTCAGCAAGCTTATCATCTAATGAATCTGATAGTGGGAAATTTTTTATTGTAGTAAGTACACTTAACATGAGGTCTACCCTCTTAACAAATGTTTAGGTGTACAATACAGTGTTGTTAATTATAGCCACAAAGTTATGTAGCAGATCTGTAGAACGTAATCATTTTGCACAACTTCTTTTTAAGAACATAAGACATGTTCCCAGGCTGCCCTAAATCAAGATAGCCAGTCCTTCTGTCATGTCACTAAAGGGAAAAAGAAGCACCACGAATTTTCCACAGTGAATAACCCTAAAATAATATTGGTAGTATTGTTTTTCTCTGATGCACAGTGGGTACAGGAAATGATACAAATTAGCAGAAAACTATAGTGAGCATGGAGAAGGGAAAAAGGCCCTCTTAGAATAATTTGTTCAGTAAATAGTTATCAAAAACCTGCTATGCAACAGTAAATAGCCCTTCTGGTGGGATACACATTGGTATGTTTGGGGAATAATAAGGGCCATTTGGTTTAGAGCAATGAGAAGTGGAGAAGAGGATGATGGGAGTTAACATCTGAAAGGCGGCCAGTCCCAGACCTGGAGGCAATAAGCAGTTGGGCTTTATTCTAAGTGTGAGACCTATGCCTTGGAAGCTTTTAATGGAGAAGGCACATAACCTGATTTACTTAAGGTTCTATCAGACTGCTCTGTCGATAATGGAGTGTAGGAGGGCAGGAATGGAGGCAGTTTGGTAGGGAGGCTGTTGCACCAGTTGCAGTAAGATTCAATGATAACACACAAGGGTAGTGGCAGGAGAGGCAGCAACAGTGTTTAGATTCAGGATATGTTTTCATATAAAGGTAAAAAGACCTACTGACAGAATATTTTAAGAAAGAGGGAAATAGAACTCAAAGATAACTTCTGGGTCTTTGGAATTAGCAACTGAGTCAGAGAAGAAAGCTCGGGAGGAGGTGGTTAAGGCTGCTGCATTGGGCAGATGCCTAATAAACACCTGGTGGACAAGATGTGTCAGCCGTTGGCTATATGAGCCTGGGGTTCAGGAGGAGGCCAGGCTGGATATACATATTAGCAGAGAGATGGTACTTAGTGTGAGGACTAGATGAAGCCCTAGGGAAGAGTGTTGGAGGAGAGCATGGAGCTCTGGCTTAAGTCCAGGAGCATTCTGGCATTTATTGGTTAGGAAGAGGAAATGGAGCCAGCAAAGACACTGAGAAGGAGAGGCTGCCCAAGTAAGAAGGATTAGGATTTAGCATGTCAAAACCAAAAACATGTCAGTGAGGGGGTGATAACTATGTCAAATACTGCTGACAGGTTGAGAAAGATGAAGTTTGAGAATTGAGCCCTGGGCAGAGTGAGCCAGAGATGCTGATAAATTGATGGAAGTGGGTTGAGTAGATGTCCTATGAGGTGAGGAAGTTGAAATAAGTATTTCAATTGGTTTTAGCCATAAAGGGAAGAAGAGCAAGGGGACTGTGGGTAGACACAGGAACAACTCATCCATTGTAACAGGAGTGAAGATGGAATTTAAGAGTAGAGATCCACATAGAAATCAATTTGATATTAAAAATAAGAGGCTGTTAAGAGATGAACTTAAAGACAGTGGTGTACGAGGTGAGAGAGAAACCTCCTCCCAAAACCACATATGATATGAAAATATAGCAAGTAAAACATGCTGAAAGAGCAACAGGAAAGAAGGCTGTGACAGACTGCCTGTATCTGGGGAAAAGAGCAGATCTCACAGAAAAAGATAAAGTACAAAAGCCACAATGCGGCGGGACCCAAGCCCTTCTCCCAGCCCAGCTCACTGGGAAGTGAAGAGAAACAGAGCGGGGAGGGGGTGGAGCCTAGGACTGCTAAACACAGAGCTCTGGAGATCTGCTCTGGAGCATGAACCTATATTGAATGGTGCTCTGGAGATTGTGGGGTTGGAAAGCTAAGACAGGAGGAATACTTGGAGAAACTGAGATTCAAGCTGCTTGTGGAGAACAGGTACTGCAACTGGCTGCTCTGGGACAAAAGAAAGATGGTCACTTTGAGAGACTTCTCAACAGTGAGAGGGCTGCCAAAGGAGCAAGGATTGCACAGAGCTTGCTGCTCAGGAGAAAGGACAGGTAGACAAAATTGACCAGGCACACTCAGCCCAGCAGGTTGGGAACTTTCAGGAGCTTCAGGCACTCCATCCCCCTGGCTGGCAATGCAGCTCTGAGGCCCGCCACCGTGATACACAGCCTGCTGCTCCTTCCTCCTTACCTGGCAGCAGCTTGGAAACATGCTACCCTCACCATTGCATCAGCCCAGCCAAAGGGTGGCCCCACCTACAGCAGCTACCAGGGCATAGCATAGAGGCTCCTCCCTGCATTCTCAGCCCAGTGGCCCTGGCAGTGGAGGCAGGCACTGCAGCCAGGAAGCAGAAAAGAGCTCTTTACTTTAGGCAGGCACCAGCACTGTTTGCCTGCAAACCCCGCCATCATTCCAGGGGCTGACCAGCTCAAGAGAGTAGAGCTTCTGGATACTAGAGGGTGCCACCTACACCAAGTTATTATTACAAATATGAAACATCAAAGGAACCTTATACAAACCAAAATCCCACAAACACCAGAAAGAGGGCCAAGTGAAACTGAACCCAGCAATCTTCTTGAAAAATATTTCAAAATAAAAGTCATAAAACATGCCTACGGAGCTACAGAAAAACATTCAAGACCTCAGAGAGGAATTCAAGAAAGAGAAACTTTTCTTGAATTATACTGTATCCAAAATGAAACATACAATGGTGAGATTTAAAAGCAGATTATATAAGTAGAGGATATGGTAAATGAAATAGAAATTAAAGAACAGGAATACAAAGAAGCTGAGGTACAGAGAGAAAAAAAGATCTCTAGGAATGCAAGAATATTAAGAGAACTGTGTGACCAATGCAAACAGAGCAATATTTGCATTATAGGGATACCAGAAGAAGACAGAGAAAAAGGGATAGAAAGTGTCTTTGAGGCGGTAATTGCTGAAAAGTTCCCCAATCTGGGGAAGGAGATAGTCTCTCAGGCCATGGAGCTGCACAGATCTCCCAACACAACCAACCCAAGGAAGACAATACCAAAACATATAATAATTAAAATGGCATACAGCAAGGACTCGGATAGAGATAGAGTGTTAAAAGCAGCCAGAGAGAGAAAAAAGATCACATAACAAAGGAAAACCCACCAGGTTATCATCAGACTTCTCAGCAGAAACCTTACAGGGCAGAAGGGAGTGGCATGATATATTTAATGCAATAAAACAGAAGGGCATTGAATCAAGAATACTCTATCCATTAAGATTATTATTTAAATTTGAAGGTGGGATTAAACAATTACCAGACAAGGAAAATTTGAGAGACTTTCCCTCCCACAAACCATCTCTACAGTTTATTTTGGAGGGACTGCTCTAGTTTGAAGTGTTCCCAATTCTAAATAGCTGTCACCAGAGAAAATAAAACCACAGCAAAGGAAGTAGATCAATTAATTACTAAGCAAATGCAAAATTAAATCAACTACCCAAAAAGTCAGTCAAGGGATACACAAAGAGTACAGAATGTGACACGTAATATGTAAAGAATGGAGGAGGAAGAAAAAAGAAAGGAGGTAAAGGAACCCTTTAGATTGTGTTTTTAATAGCATACTAAGTGAGTTAAGTTAGACTGTTAGATAGCAAAGAGGCTGCCCTGGAACCTTTGGTAACCATTAATCTAAAGCCAGCAATGGCAATAACTACATATCTATCGATAGTCACCCTAAATGTAAATGGTCTGAATGCACCAATCAAAAGACATACAGTCACTGAATGGATATAAAAACAAGACCCATCTATATGCTGTCTATAAGAGACTCACTTCAAACCCAAAGACATACACAGACTAAAAGTGAAGGAACGGAAAAAGATATTTCATGCAACTAATAGAAAAAAGCAGGAGTTGTAGCACTTATATCAGACAAAATAGCCTTCAAAACAAAGAAAGTAACAAGAGACAAGCACATTACATAATTATAATGGGCTCATTCTAACAAGAGGATATAACCGTTATAAATATCTGTGCATCCAACATAGGAGCACCTGTGTATGTGAAACAAATACTAACAGAATAAAAGGGGGTAATAGAATGCAATGCATTCATTATAGGAGACTTCAACACACCACTCACTCCAAAGGACAGATTAACCAGGTAGAAAATAAGTAGGGAGATCGAGGCATTGAATAACACATTGGAACAGATGGATAAAACAGAAGTCTACAGAATACTCCATGCAAAAGCAACAGGATACACATTCTTCTCAAGTGCACATGGAACATTTTCAAGAATAGTTAATATACTAGGCCACAAAAAGAGCCTCAGTAAATTCAGAAGGATTGAAATTGTACCATCCAGCTTCTCAGACCACAAAGGTATGAAACTAGAAATAAATTATAAAAAGAAAACAAGAAAGCCCACAAACACACGGAGGCTTAACAACATGTTTCTAAATAATCAATGGATCAATGACCAAATTAAAACATGGATCAAGCAATACATGGGGATAAATGAAAACAACTCAACCCCATAAAATCTGTGGGATGCAGAGAAGGCTGTTCTAAGAGGGAGGTATATTGCAATACAGGCTTACATCAGAAAAGAAGAGCAATCCTGTATGAACAGTCTAAACTCACAATTAATGAAACTAGAAAAAGAAGAACAAATGAGGTCCAAAGTCAGTAGAAGTAGGGGCATAATAAAGATCAGGGCAGAAATAAATAAAACCGAGAAGAATAAAATAGAAAGAATCAATGAAAGCAGGAGCTGGTTCTTCAAGAAAATTAACACAACAGATAAACCCCAACCCAGACTTAACAAGAGAAAAAGAGAATCTAGACAAATAAACAGAATCAGAAATGAGAGAGGGAAAATCACTGTGGACATCACAGAAACACAAATAATTGTTAGAGAATACTGTGAAAAATTATATGCTAACAAATTGGATAACCTAGTACAAACATAGACAGCTTTCTAGAAACATACAACCTTCCAAGACTGACCCAGGAAGAAACAGAAAAGCTGAAGAGAACAATTGCCAGCAACGAAATTGAATCGGTAATCAAAAAACTACCTTAGAACAAAAGCCCTGGACAAGATGGGTTCAACTCTGAATTTTACCAAACATTAAGTAAAGACTTTATAGCCATCCTCCTTAAAGTTTTTTTAAATATAGAAGAGGCCAGATTCACTCTAATACCAAAACCAGGCAAAACAACACAAAAAAAGAAAATTACAGACCAATATCACTGATAAAAAATCCTCAAAAAAATATTAGCAAACCAAATTCAAAAATACATCAAAAAGATCATCCATCATGATCACATAGGATTTATTCCAGGGTGCAGGGAGGTACAATATTTGAAAATACATCAACATCATCCACCACATCAACAAAAAAATAGGACAAAAGCCACATGATCATCTCCAGAGATGCTGAAAAAGCAGACAAAATTCAACATTCTTCATGATAAAAAACGCTCAACAAAATGGGTATAGAGGCAAGTACCTCAACATAATTAAGGCCATATATGACAAACCCACCGCCAACATTATACTAAACAGTGAGAAGCTGAAAGGTTTTCCTTTAAGATTGGGAACAATACAAGGATGCCCACTCTCCCCACTTCTTTTCAACATAGTACTGGAGGTCCTAGCCACGGCAATGAGACAACACAAAGAAATAAAAGGCATCCAGATTGGTAAGGAAGAAGTCAAACTGTCACTGTTTGCAGATGACATGATATTGTATATACCAAACCCTGAAGAATCCACTCCAAAACTACTAGAACTAATACCTGAATTCAGCTAAATTGCAGGATACAAAATTAATACACAGAAATTTGTTGCATTCCTATACACTGACAATGAACTAGCAGAAAGAGAAATCAGGAAAACAATTCCATTCACAATTGCATCAAAAAGAATAAAATACCTGGGAATAAACCTAACCAAGGAGGTGAAAGACCTATGCCCATAAACTACAGAATACTCATGAGAGAAATTAAAGAAGATACCAATAAATGGAAATACATCCCATGCTCATGGATAGGAAGAATTAATATTTTCAAAATGGCCATACTGCCTAAGCAAACCTACAGATTCAGTGCAATCCCTACCAAAATAACAACAGCATTCTTTAACGAACTAGAGCAAACAGTTCTAAAATTCATATGGAACCACAAAAGACCCAAAATAGCCAAAGCAATCCTGAGAAGGAAGAATAAAGCTGGGGGTTTTATGCTCCCCAACTTCAAGCTCTACTACAAAGCCACAGTAATCAAGACAATTTGGTACTTGCACAAGAACACATCCATATATCAAGGGAACAGTATTGAGAGCCCAGATATAATCCCAAGTATATATGGTCAATTAATATATGATAAAGGAGCCATGTATATAAAATGGGGAAATGACAGTCTGTTCAACAACTGGTGTTGGCAAAACTGGACAGCTATATGTTAGAGAATGAAACTGAGTTATTGTCTAACCCCATACACAAAAGTAAACTTGAACTGGATCAGAAAGACCTGAATGTAAGTCATGAAACCATAAACTCTTAGAAGAAAACATAGGCAAAAATCTCTTGAATATAAACATGAGTAACTTTTTCCTGAACAGATCTCCTCAGGCAGGGAAAACAAAATCAAAGATGAACAAATGGGACTACATCAAACTAAAAAGCTTCTGAACAGCAAAGGACACCATCAGTAGAACAAAAAGGCATTCTACAGTATGGGAGAATATATTTGTAATTGACATATCCGATAATTATTTAACATCCAAAATATATAAAGAACTCACATGCCTCAACACCCAAAAAGCAATTAACACAATTAAAAAATATGCAGAGCATATGGACAGACACTTTTCCAAAGAAGTAATTCAGAAAAGATGCTCCATATTGCTAATTATCAGGGAAATGCAAATTAAAACTACAATGACATCACTTCACACCAGTTAGGATGGCAAACATCAACGAGACAAGGAACAACAAATGCTGGTGAGGATTTGGAGAAAGGGGAACCCTCCTCCACTGCTGGTGGGAATGTAAATTAGTCTAACCATTGTGGAAAGCAGTATGGAGATGCCTCAAAAAACTAAAAATCAGAATGCCATTTGAGCCAAGAATTCCACTCCTAGGAATTTACCCAAAGAAAAGATCCCAGATTCCAGAAGACATATGCAACCCTATGTTTATTGCAGCACTATTTACAGTAGCCAAGATATGCAAGCAACCTAAGTGTCCATCAGTAGATGACTGAATAAAGAAGATGTGGTACATATACACAGTGAAACATTTTTCAGCCATAAGAAAAAACAAATCGTACCATTTGCAACAACATGAATCAAGCTAGAGGGTATTGTGCTTAGTGAAATAATCCAGGCGGAAAAAGACAAGTACCAAATGATTTTCCTCATTTGTGGAGTATAACAACAAAGTAAAACTGAAGGAACAAAACAGCAGCAGACTCACAGACTCTAGGAAGGGACTAGTTGCCAAAGTGGAGAGGTGGGAAAGGGTTGGTGGGGAAAGGTAGTAGAGGATTGAAGGGTATTATGATTGACACACATGGTGTGTATGGGGGTGTCACGGGGAAGACAGTGTAGCACAGAGAAGACAAGTAGTGACTCTGTGGCATCTTAGTACACTGATGGATAGTGACTGCTTTTGGGTGTGGGGGGTACTTCATAATATGGTGAATGTGGTAACCACAATGTTTTTCATGTGAAACCTTCATAAGAGTGTATAAAAAAAGATAAGGGGCTGTTATCTTCAGATTGCAAGAAAAAAAAAAGGAAAACAATTGTACTTTTTTCAAAATCATCCATCACCAGGCTTGTTGTTTGAGGGAATTTAAAATCATGGAAAAACAGAAACTGCAGGGCTTGTGAGCATGCATTTACTTGGTGTAAACTTGGGTTCATGTTTCATGTTCATACGTGTGTTATTTAAATCAGTAATTTAAATCCTTAGAGAAGCTTTGTCGTCAATTCTGTGGAGAAAAATAAATGACCCAAGAACATATAGAATGTTTTAAATTGCTTTTGGGAATCAACCTGAAACATAATTATGCTTTGATTACTATGCCTGTCCCATGTGTCTCTCTGCACATATAAAAAATACAATAGTGGGAAATTCAGTGATAACAAGTGATTGTACACAGTTGTTCTTCCAAGCTATTATGTAATAGGTATAAATAAGTAAGCAGAACCAGCTTGCTTTAGTCAGTCTCTGCAGACTGCAATACTCTGAGGCTGTGTTTGCCTCTGCTTTGCTGAGCAATTTAGCTATTCTGTGACCATTCAAATATATAAAATTACAAAGTACCAGTATTTTAAGAGTTCAGGAACCTTTTAATAAGGCAGTATTAATACACATATTTGCAATTTCTGTATTGTAGTTAAATACATATAAAATAAACCATGTTAACTATTTAAAAATGAACAGTTCAGTGGTAGTAAGTACATTCATATTGTTCAACTATCACCACTATCTATATCCAAAACTATTTTCATAAAAATGGGGAATGCTTTATGAATGTGCATGTCATCATTGAGCAGGGGTCATGCTATCTTCACTGCAGTGTTCCAATTTTAGCTTATGTGCTCCTCAAGTCAGCATTTATACATAATTAAAAAAAACATTTATTTACATAAAGAAGAAAAAATTACCAAAACTGTAGCCCTAAAAAACAGACAAGAACCATTGTTTTTTATTATCAGAGTAAAGTCTTAGGTCAGTGCCACTATGTTCCCTATCAGGATATCGAGGCATGGAGGGTGACATTTATGCTGTCCTATAAAATACCTTCTGATTCTTCACTCAGAGGCAGAATGTAAGGATAGGTTCTCTAAACCAAAATGATCTTCTGCTATGTTGCCCTAATGTTGTTGTTGAAAATGAAGCAACTGAAAAGTGATTCAACCCTGAAGTGCATTCTTACCATATGTCAGGCATTACGCTAAATAATGTACATTCATTGTCCAGCTTAATCTAACAAGAATGCCATGAGTTGATTCTCTCATTATCATCTTAAAGACAATAAAAACTTAAAACTGAGACTTGGAAAGGTGTAATTAACTGTTCACAGTTTCAGAGTGGGTAAAAGAGGTGGCCCTAGGTTGGCCTGGCTTTACAGTCCTTGCTCTTAACCTCTGTGCTGTTGGGTCTATTTTGAAGTGATGGAAGGCCACAGCTGCCCCCAGTTGTTAAAATTTAAGGCCTGAAACCATCAAGTAAATTCTTCCTAATCTTATTGACACACAGTGTTTGCTGAACAATGAAACTTAGCTCATCAAGGTTTTGAGTTGCACTCTTGACAATTATTTCTAAGTATTTAAAAACAAATGTTCTCTTTTTTGCTGCTCGAGATTTATGGCTTTGGGGAATGGGAGAAGATGCCATCAATGTGCTTTGGTGCAAATTCTCTGTATTCATGTTCATACTTTGCTGACTTCTGAAATGATGCCTTTGAAATCAGACATTCTTGAAAAAAAATTGCTGTGCCAGAAGACATGATTTTGAAGTCAGTTTCGGCTGTTATCTACAAATATTCCTCCATCTACATTCTGATACTAATACCTAATGTGCACTAAGAGATGTATGTATTTCCAGAATTTGCCCTAATGGGGCTTTATTATCATATGCTGTCTAATTCAGGAAACCCTGGAATATTTGTAAGCCATTTGTGAGGTTTCTGCTTATTTAGACTATGTTTTCTGGGCTTCCTTCACACAACACTCCCACTCTTGCTGTTATTTATTGGGAACTCTGCTGTATTTAGGTGGAAAGAACAATGTTTTGGAAAACACCTGAACCTGATTTGATTTTGGCTCCTCCACTTATTACACATAATGTAAGATTATGGTCAACTCTTTAATTGCTAAGATTACATACAGTTGGAATTTTAGATTTTTATGTGGTCAAGTAGAGGTTTGTGCAGTTGAGTATATTTCTGGTTTGTCTAGGGGAGTGACAGAGGGCATTGGGAAATGGCTTTAATCTTACCCTAGCCAATCTACACAAGTAACGGAGAAGCTGGTCTGAGTGAGTTTCAGTATTCCTCTCATGCTTCCTTCCTTCCTACCTTGCTTTCCTTCTCTTCTAGGAGCTTCTTCCCCATGCAGGCTTGACCAACCATAGATACTACCCCGTGGATAAGGTTAGATCCACGAGGGCAGGTGGGCAGGTGGCAAAAAGCAAGGGCTGACTTCCCTAACCCCCCTTTCCTTTGCTCTCCTCCCCATATCCTGGGTTCTGATGCTGTTGGCTAGTATGTCTCAGCACTGGGAACAGCAGGCAACTTTATTGTCTTAGACACCAATCTGACTTTTCATTTACAATTTTGTAAATACTGAGAGAACTGCTTTTCATTTATTTAATACATACATTTATTTAATACATTAGCTTATACATATAATGGACTACTACTTGGCCTTAAAAAAGTAGGAAATTCTGTAATATGCTACATCATGGATGAACCTTGAGGACATTATGCCAAGTGAGATAAGCCAATCAAAGACAGACAAATACTGCATGATTCCACTTACAGGAGTAACTAAAATAGTCAAATGCATAGAATCAAAGAGTGGGATGGTGGTTGCCAGATGCTGGAAAGAGGAGGACATGGAGTGGTACTAATCACTGAGCATACAGTTTCAGTTAAGCAAGATTACTAAGTTCTAGAGACCTGCAGTTACAACATTGCATCTGCAGTCAACAGTACCATAAAGGGCAGTTATAATTTTGCTGAGGGTAGATCTCATGCTAAGTGTTCTTGCCATAATAAAAATGTTTTAAAAAGTTATTTAAAAAAATTTTTATTTTCTAGTGAGGAAAGCTACATTAACTTGGGTTTTGCTCAAACTTCCAAATCTCTTCTGGTCTCTTTTTTTCTGGCCATTTTTCATAGAATTTAATTTAAAACTTTGCAGAGCCAAAGAACTCAATTTCTGTGGCTTGGTGTGTGTTTTAGATCTGTTACTCAGAAAAAAGACTTCTGACTGGGTGCCATAAAGAACATATACCTTAAAATTAGGGCTACTGCTTAAATGAAAACACTTCCAAATTCTTAAAGATTTGTGATATTTTCCATGTTACTTAGCGTTTAGGAGATGAAATGCTACTTTGAAGTTTGATTCTTTTTTTTTAACTAACTTTTAATTATTTTCTGAAGTTTGTGCCAGTATAATTCTTGTTAAATCAGGCAATATTTCTTCAACATGAGCAACTCTCAATGGCTTCAGCTTCTAATTTTGTTGTCTCAATATTAATTGTAATTTGTGTTTCTGAGCCAGAATTGTTTTAAATGAACACAAAAGTTTCCATTGTTTGGTAGCCTACAAAATGAGTGTGCCTGAGTTGTAACCATTAAAAAGATTTACATGGGCTGGTTTTTGTTATTGTGCCCCACATTCCTCCTGTTTTTTTTTTTTACACAAGTGAACTAAGAAGAAGCAACTATGATTCAACCAATTTATTTAAATCGAAGGTGATTGACTATGTGTCTCCCAGAAAGATGGCCGGATGTGTTTTTAAATTCTGAATGCTACCACTAAATTTAGCCAAAGTGCGTTGCTTTCTGAATGCTTCCAACATGGAACACTGTGCTTTTGATTATGCTTCTGGAGTCTCATTAAGACTAAAAGGTCAAAGGAAAAAGGACCGGAGCAAAACACATTCATTTACAATACACACAGCACAATCAAAACGTAGAAATCAGCCACATACAGCATGTGCTTCTGTCAGGATATTTGTACAATGCCGAGTCCTCTTTCTGTGAGAAGCTGATAGGACTAAATGGCTACATTTATTCTAGCAAATGTCTACAGCTTTGTTAGTAGTGGAGAAATATTTTAGAATGCCAGTTGTTTGCTTCATGAACTAATTTCTGAACAGAGAGTAATGTCAGAGTCACATATTTGTGCCATAAAATGAAATCTCTACCCACATAGGTTTAAATATTCTTAAGAGAGGCATTCTTCCTAAGGCCTCTGCTCTAATACATACTTTAAAATTTTTTTAAGAGGGAACACGATGATTTGGCCCTTGAAGGATGACATCAGATCTTGACAAAGAATACATTGAAAGTACAAACTAACTTAGAATTCAGCTTTCCCATAAGAATCTGATCTAACTTGAACTTTAGTTTTCTCAGGCACATTCCAGTAATTTGTTTCTCCTAGTACTACAGAGATTATTTTCATGTGTGTGTGATAATATCCTACAGAGGAATCAGAGCTTTCTTCTAATTTGAA